>BQKZ01000228.1:156090-172066 GCA_036244855.1 Temnopleurus reevesii | reverse complement strand
CACCACTTATTGCTTGATCATATATCACAGAACTTAGTCTGTACTGCCACCTACATTTCATCCCTTGTGGATGCTGACTTCAACCTGAAAAGGGAATGAAATCTTGGCAAAAGACAACAATCTGATGACCCCTGGTACGAAGATTCATCAGGTTTGCGTTTCATAAATCTGTGCGTAGATCTGCGCATGATCTATGATATTCTGGTGATCCTTGCTAGATCGCACTGAAAGAAGGGCAACAAGTTGGTTTTACAGTCGCTCGTAGACCTGCGCACCGCTCTTATGAAACACAACCGAGGTGTCAAGTTTTTCCGCAAAGTATGCGCATCTCTGACTACGATGTGGGGTGGGTCAATTATTAAAAAGCTATCAGGTGATTATCAGTGTGGAATAACTGAGCAAACTGCGCGCCCCCATCATTTTCCAGTGCCAGTAGGAGATCCAAGGGACCTGGCAAGCCGAAGTAAAGCAAGGTCAGAGTCGCCTTCATTAAGCCACTTGGCGATGTAACCAGGGTTCTATCTTTTTTCTTTTTTTTTAATTATATCACAGACCAGTCCTCTGAATGTTTAAATGAGGCAAGTGAGATCATATATGGAAGACATGGCTTCCTGTACTCTGTCTCTCATTAATAGCAAGTTGCCTGTTCTCCCATGCCAAATCATACCAAAAAGGGATGAGGAACCTAAACAGCTAAGTCTTCTTGCTGTCCACTCAAAGGGAGTCCTTGGTATGGCTGCAATTGCATCAAGACTGTCCGAGTATAATGACTCTGGACCATTTCCAAATTCACAGAATTTGACCAAGTTGGTTAGTGGTTTCTACATTGTTTTCTGAACACTTGGGGTGTAGCATTCAGGCAATTATGTCCGATGTTGATGTTCACCCACCAGAAGATATTCTGAACCTCTTTGACATGGTTGTTCCGGGTATTTTCTTGATAAAACAAATCCCTGTTTGTTTCCAAGCAACCATGCTTGAGGATGAAAACTGTCTGTGTCACTGCTACTGAAACTACGAACACAATTACCAATACCACCATTACCACCTCTAGACATAGATGTGCTATCAGTGGAAGGAAAATAATACAATAATCAAACCGTAAAGATTTCAGCAAAATCTGAAAATCCATTCAAAAGATATGGATTTTTCAAGTTTTGAATTCCACCTCTCATGGGCTCCTTAAATTGGTAACATACAGGTTCAAAGTGGCTGCCAACATGGAGAATTCTGAATTCACTTTGTACACCAAATTTAACATTTTGATCTTCTTAGAGGAAGGTAGACAAGGAATAAGCAGGATTCATTACAAAATGCAAGCAGAATCAAAATGTCCATATTTTATTCAATCAGAAAATCAAAATTGTGTCTACTATCCTAGAAAACGAAGAAAATGAGACATTTCTGTGTATACAAAGTTCAATTGGGGAGTTTTCCATGTTGACAGCCATTTTGTGCCTTTAGGTTACCAACTTAAGGAGCCCATGAGCAGTAATAATCAAAACTTTGAAAATTCATAACTGTTGAGTGGATTGTTGGATTTTGCTTAAATTTTTACTTTCATCATTGTATTTTTTTTCCATTCATTAAATACACATTAAAGGGGAACTACACCCAGAAAATAATGTACTGTCAGTACATGAAGAAAAATCAGATGAACATACTATGAAAATTTGAGCAGAATTGGATAATCCGTTCAGAAGTTATGAACTTTCAAAGTTATCATTTCCGCCTGTGCTGGGCATCCTTAAATTGGCATGCGTATAGCTAATTAGCATAATCTGTGATGTCATACATGGAGAACTCCTCATTCACTTTGTATATAAATTTATTGAAAATGGATTAATATTATATTTGAAATGAGGAATCACCACCGTTCTTTCTGGAATGCTTGCAGAATTGATGTGGCTATAATATACCTATAAACCGAGAAAACAAATTTCTCTCTATTTTTCTGGAAAAAGAGGAAAATGTGAAATTTGGTGTACAAAGTGAATGGAGAGTTCTCCATGTTGGCAGCCATTTTGTGCTTTTACTTTTGCCAATTTAAGGAGCCCATGAGGGTTGTAAATCAAAACTTTGAAAATTCATAACTTTTGAATGGATTATCCGATTTTGCTCAAATTTTCACAGTTTGTTCATCTTATTTTTCTTCAGTTAATGATAGCAATTTAATGTCTGAGTGTAGTTCCCCTTTAATGTCTCGATGGAGTTCCCCTTTAAGGAATGGCTATTTTGAAATAAAATATGGTGGTCCGGTGAAAAAAAAACAAGAACAAAAAACAAACAAAAATGCAATTTTTTTCCTGAATCATTGCCTCCTAGCACTGCATTTAAAAATTTGAGTGGAGTGAAAAGCAGCAATAGAAAATAGTCTATAACTCAGCATTTACCCTACAGATGATCGAAAATGGATATTTCAAATGGCGGCCATTTTGAAATCCAATATGGCCGCTAATCGGCTTAAAATATTAATGCAGATTATTACTATTGCATTTCTTGTCTCCTAAAACATATATTTAGACACCACAATCAAGTTGATAGTAGCATGAGAACCATAAAATCTGAAGCATGGTTTTTCGCACTGCGGCCATTTTTAAATCCAATATGGCCGCTTATTGGTTAAAAATATGTAAAGCAGATTGTCACTATTCGATTGCTTACCTCTAAAAATATATATTTAGTCACCGGAATCAAGTAAATAGCAACATTATAACCGTAGTGTATAGACATGGTTTTCACATGGCGGCCATTTTGAAATCCAATATGGCCGTCGATCGGCTTAAAAAATTCAATGCAGATTATTACTATTGCATTCCTTGTCTCCTAAAACATATAATTAGACACCGAAATCAAGTTGATAGCAGCATTAGAACCATACAATCTGAAACATGGTTTTTCGCATGGCGGCCATTTTCAAATCCAATATGGCCGCTAATTACAATAAGTATGCAGTGTAAATTGTTACCATTGAGTTCCTTGCCCCCAAAAACATATATTTAGACACTCAATTCAAGTCAACAGCAGCAATAAATGAACAATAATCGCAAAAAATAGTTTTCAAATGGCGGCCATTTTGAAATCCAAAATGGCCGCCATCAAGGCTTGAATTTTGAGTGGCCCAATATCTGGAAATGTCTGCAATGCATTAATGCACATTTGTGCCAAATTTGGTGCTTTTATCAAAAAGTGCACAATNTTGGTTAGATAAATCTAACCGAATAATGTGATCTTTTATGACAAAATTGCAATTAAATTTTACGTTTCTCGTGAGTTTATCCTTGTTGATTACTGTATATTATTTAATTTATTTGACTGTTACAGATGTTTCTGTCCGGGAAGATAATGGGAGAATCGCAGCTATTTCGAGCTATGGAGGATGAAGCAATTTACACAACTCAAATCATCCCAGAACCACTTCCTATGTCAAAGGTCATCACACACAAACTGCCTCTGGTATGTTGAAGTCAGAATAAATTAGAAAAGGACATTATTATTCATAGGGGTATGATATTCAATTCAATGAAGAAAACTAACATCGTGGAATCGAGTAAACATTCAAAACAGGCTTTCAGTTGCACCATATGGTGCAGGGTTATCTTGTGGTATAGGGCTATATAGAGCAGAAAATTGTCTGCCACTTTCCACTTCTCTTTGTTAACCACTTGTGCTCTTCACCAGAAGTCTTCCCACCGCTCGTGATTTTTTTGTTCACCTGAGGACGAGTTAGTTAGATCTACTCGGAACGTCGTGTTTTCTTTATCGAACTTTTGCTCAGTTCTTTCTATGCTGCAATCCGCAAACCTTTTAGAACGATATTCAATTCAATTAATAAAAATATTTCAGACTCAACTGCACAAAGTAGTGGTCCATAGAATAACAAGGTAACAATACAAAACAATATAAAATTCTACGAGAGATACAGACAGGTAAAACACGTCTTTTGAAAAATGTCTATCGAATAACTAAACGTTAGATGGTAGATGGTCTCGCTAATAGTCATCATCTTTCAATGAAATTTAACAAAAACTCCAAATAGAATGATAGGAGGCAATAACACGGACAGCTTTTTTTTTTTTTTTTTTTAGATTGTTCAAGTGTTTTACATAATCTGGCCGTAGCGATTTTTACAATAATTTTCAATTTTCTTTCATATTTTAAATCCTATCACGTAAATTTGAAAACTCACAGTGATTAAAGACATTGACTCAATAATGTAACTCTGATAAAAATAAATTCCTAAAATAAGACATAACTTGAGCCCTAGCAAGGTACTTAAGTGAACTAACTTTGACAGCAATCCATTTGTTTGGTAATTTGAAATGAAAGCAAATATTTTTTATCGATTTGGTAGAATTTTGAGCGATCAAGAAACTTGCAGTGGTCGGTGGTAATGTCTTGTTTTGTTAGAATCTTCTTTCACATGGCATATTAAAGATTTCATTATTTCTTTCACATGTGTTCTTTGCAGAGAGTCCGGACAGTGGCCCCTGAGTCCTCTCGTAGAGGGCGCCAGAAGGAGATGGTATTTAGATTGGAATGTACCATCAAGAGAAACCGTGTTGTAGCGACAAGGGGGCGCGACGGAGCTGTTTTTGCTCTTCCATTCAACACCTCTCTCAAACTGGAACGCATCACTCCTTCTTGGAGTGGTGTTACAACCATGATGATTCCTCTCTATCCACTGGTTAATACTTCCATGTGCAAGACTCCATTGTCTGAGGGAGCCCTTCCGTGTTATGCGATGAAAGCTGTACCACAACCTATAGAGGATGTGCTTAATGAGTGGTTAAAAAGCCCGGAAGGTAGGCCTATGTGAATATGGCTGTACGCTAATCCTTAAGACACTTCCTTAAGACACTTCCTTAAGACACAAACATTTAAGAAGTAATAGAAATCGGGATCACAGATCTCAGTTTTAATTTTCCCTTTCTATTCTAATTTCTATCGAATTGCCTTCTTACAATCCCAGCATGAGTCGTAATGAAACATTCTTAAAATGTGATTATTTATCATACTTAGTTTACTATAAAAAAAAAAATTAACGTTATATGGATAGAAGAAGATTAAAACTGTATAAATGACCTTACGTCAACTGTCAACCTATCAAGTATTGAAAACGTCCTATTGCTGTATCATGTTGCCTTATTCCTAGATGTAACTAACTTCTATATAATACACATTGGAGCTACCCGCCCCTGCTAAGTATAGTCCTTCATAAGATTATATCCACAAAATGTATTTTCTCCCTTTGTAAATTTCCCTGAGATGGTAGATGATCTGCGGAAAATTCGGTGAGAACAAATCATTCACCAGTTGGCAAGCTAAAGCATGCATTTTACTATTATTATAAACGGTGCTACTGTAAATCTCTTCTTAATATTAGGTCCCTGCAAAACCTTGTTGAAAAACAGTCTTTATCTGAACATGTTATCCTGTAAAAAGATGTTGTAATAAATAAATAAATAGATAAATAAATAAATAAATACAATGTGCAAATAATAATAGATACTGTAAAATTGGAGCACTACATGAAGGCGCACCTCTTCCGAGCATTTTTTTTTCAGTAAAACTCTTTATTATCCTCAGCTAATTCAAGACTCATTGAAGAGGCTGACCAGGAGATCATTGAATTGCGGAAGAAGGGGGCAAGTCTCCAGGAAGACCTTTTACGAGCACAATCCGAACTTAACATCCTCCAGAGCCAACGCCCTTCACCAGAATTACCCCTGTCACCATCAACATCACCAAAGTCTCCTCGGAATCCTCGCAAACTTCACCCATCAAGTCCAGGAAGTCCCGGAAGTCCTAGGAGCCCTCGCCCAGGAAGCCCTCAAGGTCATCGTCGATCCAGTTCCCCGAGTCCACTCCCAGGAAGTCCGCTAGGTGTCCACTCGAGCAGTTCGTTAAGTCCAAAGACACATGTTACAACAAAGCCACACGTCCAAACGAGTGCTACCAAACATGGTGACCAGTATGATGAAGTGTAGGTTTATAGACATAAAGTGAACCGTATTAATCTTTACTTGAGGCAGAAAACATTGTCTTTTCCGATAGTTTTGGTTTAATACGTATTTTCCCTTCAGCTTTTATTCATGACAGTATGGTAATCCCTTTTTTTTTTAAAGGAACTGCGATAAGCTTTGAAAAGTAAGTGAGTTCAGGGCTTCGTTTACAGATCTGTGGTCAAAGTGTAATTTCAAATGAAACTCAACTTTCTCGTAATACCATGCAAGAGTCTCCTGAAGTATACAAATACGGTAGATTAGAAATGATGGACCATAAAGATAAATTAGAAGATTGTTGTGTGTCAAATCCCCAACCTCCTTTTATTCAGGTTTTCATTTATTTAGAATTAAATACGATCAGTTCGCACCATTAATCCAAATTGCCAATAATATTCTGATTAAATTTATAATAAAACAATATACATGTATACAGGCATTTTTACAAAAAGGAAATTATCAGATGATTGGATAGCAGGCATAAAACAGCAGTTACCATTTACAATACTAGAAAAAGACTAGAATACAGCATTTGCAATAATTACTATTTACTCTCGCATGGAAATGCTCCAAAATCAATTTGTAAAATGGTTGACAAAATTAAAAGAAGTGATTTATACTTTCTTATACAAATCGTTTCACAGAGTACATTAATGGATAAATCTGTAATGTAAAATTAGATTTTGGAAAGAATTCATTGATTGATCGAACTCGCTTTCTTACCTTGTATTAACATGCCAATTTAACTTCATTTCATGTCGAAATTATTTGGATAAATTGCAAATTAAATCTTTTCATCACTTATAATCTGCAGAACGCTGAATGTACCTACATCACATAAATCATCAACTGGTCTTGCCATCACAGATTTAGAGAAAGCATTGAAAAATCTTTTAGGAGATAAAATCGTGGTAAGTGATCCCTCTTAACATTATCTCAAATAACCATTTTCTCATCGTTAAATCGGCAAGGAGATGTGTGTCCTTTTTAAATGAAGGTAATTCTGATGATTGGGAAGAAGAATACCGAGATTGAAAATAAATGAAACGGAAAATGGTCACAATTCTTCAAGGGAAACATTCCCAGACATGCTCTAATGCAGTGAATGGGAAAATACGATTTAAAAAACGTTGAAAATTTGAGCCAAAGCAAATGATCAGACGTGTAAAGGGTAATTTTGAAAATTAATGGCTTTTTGCAAATTGTCATCGTTTTGTCATCTTCATCCACTGGCTCCAAATCAATACCTGCAGAAGTTCCGCTTTTACCATTAAAGTATTTCTCAAACATTTCAGTTCAGAGTAAAACTCAGAGTAATGAACTCAAGTTCATTCAATAACGATTTGTGACTAATTTGTCGATGTAAGAATAATTGGTTATTGGTTACGCCAATCCTTGGTTCATTCGTTCATTTTATTCATCTACCGTAAGTTATTGCGATGTATTCAATTTTCAATAATTTGATAACACATGTCTTTACCTCTACGGGAACCTTAATTACAATCTATGCTTTGTTGGTTTCCACCACAATGCAGTTTATTAAGTTTGTTATTTTGTATGTTTCTATATTCTTTTGTTCGAAAATGAATTGTATTACATTGTATTATTTTTAATTTTGTCAATAATTTGCTGTTATTGTGGAAATAATTGAAATAAAATGAAATGAAATGATTACTCCTGTCTACAGAGGCCACCCCAAGGGAGACAGATAAAGTGGCCACTGTAGACAGGTGGCCTCTATAGACAGGTTCTATAACATGCATTTTCACCTGGAGGGAATCGACTTAAGTGGCCACTGTAGACAGGTGGCCTCTATAGACAGGTTCTATAACATGCATTTTCACCTGGAGGGAATCAATTTAAGTGGCCACTACAGACAGGTGGTCACTATACACAGTGGTCACTATAGACAGGTTTGACTGTACATATTTATTTAATCATTCTGCCAGGAACTTCAAGCCAAGGATAAGGAACATCAATCACTACAAGAGAAATACAAGGTAAACATAAATCCTTCTTTCCTTCCCGGACCCCGTAAACGTTCACTAACATCACTAACCGCTCTCAAATGTACAGGCTTGTATATGTTGGGGGCGGAGGGGCTGACGGAAAATGAAATAGAAGAGGGGGGGGGGGAATGTGTGAGGACTTTTTATTTTTTCATTTTTTTTTTGTTCTTTTGCTTTACAACCCATGGGCGGGAATTGAAAACGTTATGTTTGAATTCATTTATTTTCACTCTACGTTTTTACTTGTCGACCTATATAACGGCGGGAAATGGAGATCTTTATCCATGATCAAGAGCAATCTTGGATATTTGCATGCCTTAACTTATCTAAACCCCTAAAAACGTAACGCATCACAGGTTTGAGGGAGTTCAACTTATTTGTCATTGATATAAAGCAGGTGTGATTGGTGTCGTCGTAAAGCTCGATTATTTACTTATTTTTTTAAACAATTGTAATGTCTTCCAGATTACGAAATCATGGAATGCTCACCTGACAATAAGGCAGAAATGAAAGGCTGCATAATGCGTAGTTCCTTTTTTTTTAAGTAAAGGTCTGTATTTCTCATGAATCTGCGCACGGGTTTGCATTTCGCATAGATGAATGTTTGTGTGAAAGTGTTCTTATTTAGAATAATGTGTTTAATTGCTGTCCAAGTTGTAACTGATGAAGTTAGAATACATCGTATAACTTTAGCAGAGTGGTGACGGCATCATTGGTTGATTGAAAAGGGTTTCAGTATGTTTGAGTCATCTATCCGCTGCTGACTCGTTTTGTATCAAGTTTTCAATGTAGAAACAAAAAGTAATAAAACAAACTATCTGTTCTTATGTCTTCATTGACTGTTCGGGCTTGGGATAAATGAAATAAACATTACTCCAAGTCTACTCGGTACAATCGTGAAATTCATTGCTAAAAACAGTGAATTTCGCATTATATCACTTCTAACTATGATTTATATTTTGGTACATGTTCTGAACATTCCATGAGTCAGGGAATATAGCATAGGCCTACCATTGAATGAAGAATTATGAGGCTTTTCAATGACAACACTGTCACCGTTTATAAATCAATACTAAAACAAAGGTCAATGTGCATTACTTTTCATGGATTTATAATACGCGTACAAGTTAAAACAACAAACTCTAAATACAAAGCGTGTAAGGGTGGTGAGGGCTCTAAATAAGATAAAGAACTGATACTAATCAAAATATATGTCCATATTTTCATTTCAATTACTGCTCTGAAAAAAAATATCATCAAACTGATAGTTACTTTAATTCATCGTAATCATCATCATTTTCTCTCTCTAAATTTCATATCGATGTAGAAACTTAAAATGAAGTTCGATGAGCAGTCCAGGAAACTCTCAGTTATGGAGCAACATATTGAGGAGCTGGATGATGAACAAGATTGCTACGATCTAATGACACCAGAAATGAGAAACATCGCACTTCGGCGTTCATCTGATGGCAAAGAAGAACATGTAATACCTAAACATCATCCACAGACGTCATCCTCAAAAACTACAGCACTGAAGCTAAAAGATCCTCCGCGTCCAGGAGCCCCTTATACTTCTGTGTTATCAAGTCCAAAGAAAAGTCCAGGGACAAAGCACGCAAGAGATGAGTACGACCCACCACCAATTCCCATGGTTACTGGAAACAACGACAACCTGTCTTCGAGACCTCGTTTGAAATCACCAACTAAAGCAGCAAAAACAATGCTCCCCCAAAAGAAGAGTCCAACCACACGGTTTCCGCTGCCAACAGAACCTTATGAGAAACCCTCTACGCAGGATAAATCTTCCTCCCTACCACGTGGCCTGCATCTCTCTCTGCAGACTGACAACTTCAAACATGCGATGGCAAAGAGTACCGCTACAAATCTTCGTCCTGTTTCGACTGTACCTCGCTCAATACCTCGCAAGATGCCTGCAAGTCCTACAACACCACGTAATGCACCTCCTCTTCCATCTTTACCACTACCACCTCCGTCACCTACCTCTCTATCTCCTCTACCCCCGCCCCCACCACCCCCTCCTTCAACTCCTCCTCCTTCTCCCGCTCCTTCTATTCCCCCACCTCCTCCTTTAGTTCCTGCTCCTGGAACTCGCAATGAAGCAGTAACTCGAGCTCACTCTTTGCCCATTTATAGCAACACTGAAAATCTACCTGAGAAATCTAAACGACGACCCCCTCCACCCCTTCCCCTGTCCCCCGATGACTCTTTCGACCCCGTCATATACGCTACACCCGATCGAGACTTGGGCAAGTTCACCAAGGAGACAGTATCTCTACTCCTGAGGAGTCTCGACCTTGATGATTGTGTGGATCGTTTCCTGGAGGAGAATGTAGATGGTGCCTTACTGATGAGCATCGATGAAGCGATAATGATGAACGAGTTGGGTATGACTCAACACGAAGCACGAAAGCTGACCATTAAAATTGATGAGTTGACATCGGCATGAACTGCGGTTATGAATTCCTACGAGATCTATTACTGTCATTATTCTCAGATTATGCAAATCTATACACTCTGATGATTATTGAAATTTTATATGACGAAGTATTCCACTTTGAGTGAGTGGACTTGAAACTATTTACATTTACCCATGCGAACAGGGTAAAAATCATAATAATTTCATAATTATGTTTGAACTGTCTTATAATTCATTTCAATCATTTTTCTACTGTAAAATATCACTTTAAATAGCGAATTGAAATTTCAGGTTTTCTACTGATTTCTCTGTAAAAAAAAGTAAGTCTTATTATTTAAGAATATTTCAAAATCATAAGGATTTATGACATTTAATTGATGTATGTAATTGGTAAGCTAGAAGGGCCGGAAGGCCTAATGATTCAGTTGTGCCCACGCACCAGAGATCAAAGACAACCAAAGACACTACATTTACTTAACCGAAGGCACACCTTTTTTTTTAAATACTCTAATTGATCGCAAAAAAAACTCAATACATCTTGACAAGATGTCTTAAATGGTTTGACGAATGCTGAACTAAAAATAAATTTTAATTTCAGTTCATAGATCGTGATGACATATTGGCAAAATAAAGGCATTTCATTGTCAAATTAGCAGACTTGCCTGAGTTAAGAGAGTCTGGACACATAACAAAAATGTTTTTCCTTGTGTTGATGTTTTTCCTTGTGTTGATCCTAACTAAATTTTCGTGTAAATTAAAATTGTTTGATGATTGCATTATTTCCGACAAAGTTTTTTTCTTTGTAAAGTATTTTATTGATAGATGTTTAAAAAAAAACTAGAATGAAAACGACGATTATGACAATCAGAAAATAAACAAATTGAATTACAACAATAAAACAGAGTACCAATGGATAATTTGACAATATACAACCAGAAACGTTAGAAGTCAGAATTAAAATCGTGTATCTGTTAATAATTATAATGTATCTATCATGTGTATCTTTGTCGAAATCCTGTATTCTATTTCCTATTTTTCTAATGAGCTTTGAAATGATGGAAATTGGGTCTCTTTGGAACTAAGTAAGGTGCATGAAATATTTGAAGGATGAAAAACATTCGAAATGTAATAGTAGGCGTGCAGGCCAAACATTGTTTCCAAATCAGGGTTTAAGGTTGTCGTCAACAAAATTGAAATAAATCAATTAAATATAGCTACCGGTTACGCAAAATAACTGCAAGTGTAAAGGCTCCCATTGTTATCATTAACTTTATTACGCATGAACAGTATGCCAGAAACATGAGAAAATGGGGAAAATAAATTTCCTGATATCAAGACTGTCCATAATCAATATAATTTGCATGGTGATGACATGTTGCCGTTGGTGAACTTTTGAATTGGAGGTTGTAGATTCTTAGCACGTTTGGAATGAACTGTCATTTTGTGTAAGAGAAAACTTCGCATAAAATATGATTTAGCAATTAACTGAAGTGTATATATTTTACCTTAATTCTATATGTTTACTATTTGATGTATCTATTGGTAAAACAACGCGCCTCTCATGCAACTAGTTACAAAATGTATATCTATAGATGAAGATGTAATGTATGACATACATATAGCTTCATAACAGAAAATCAGATTGTCATTAAATTTGAAATTATTAGGCTTTCACAGACCAAAGTAAATTTTTGCAAGGTGCGTGTAAGGTTCTACAATTTTAAGGTTCTACAAATCGGAATGATGACATCTAACGTCCCCAAAATTATGTGTTATGATAAAGGGTGTCAATGGTTAAAGGTTACCACAAACCTTTTGCCTCGAAGATTGGCGAAAACGTATGTATTAATAGCAATTCTAACCATGATAACGATGACTAAATAAGGTGTTCACTTTTTATATGCACAGGTTTGCTGAATAGCAATCTTCTGACTGACTGTAAGTTTCACTGTAATTAAATACAATATAAGACAAACACGATATAAACTTTTTACTGTAAAATTAAGTCAAATGCCAATTGAATGCTCCTTTGTAATGCTATTGAAATCGGAACCGGCTTGTGATTGTTGTGTCCGCACAGTTCAATACACAGCGTACAGATTTATTGTCCGTTGACATACTTTATTTTACGGAAATAGTTTATATCGTGTTGACAATACAGAAGTGGAATTCTTCGAGGCTTTCAACTTGATATCATGCACGGACGTTGGTAGGATCTCTTGAATTGGGTTCGATCCCATCGAATTCCTTATGTTTCTGCCTTGAATATAACAAACATTTTTGCATTAGGCGTTTAGACAAATATTTTTGTTGGCTTGAAAAAAGTTTTGGTATCTTTAGTAAAATCTTAATGTTTGTGGGACCTTGAGTCATATATTTTTTCTGAATGTATAGACGATATAACTTTAAGGATAAAAGAACCTGCTATCATAGGCATATACCCTCCCATGCCATAAATATTGCAACATATACCGACTCTTAATTTCTTCAGGACACACGTATAAATCAATTTTATGCACTGGCCATATGAAGAAAAATGTCATAAAATATCTCAGGATTAGTTTCTGTACTCAAGAACGATAACTTTTCGGAATTATATTGTTCATTCTCAAAACCTAATGGCCAATACACATTGTGCCATAAAATTATAAAAATACACGCCCTGAAGGAACTAACAGTGACGTCTTCTACTCATGTTGTTTATTTTATTTGCATTATATGGAGTGTAGATTTTTTTACACTTTTTGTTAGCAGAAGTATTCAATAAATCATGGAATATGTTCAATTTAAAGAAAGGGAATACAAATTTGCGAGAAGCCGTCGACTAATATGCAAGTCGAGACATTGCAATTTTCTACCTTTGTCGTCTTTGGTCTTTGGTAACTAAGGCATAACTAAATTAAGTATTGTTTTATCCTACATAAATTACAAATCGTGTATGACACTTTCATTACAACAATAGATATTTGTGTTTTTTTTTACATTTAAGGAAAAAAAGAAAAAATCCTACAGGTGAATCAGTGGAAAACGAACGTCATTTTGCTATGTTGCAATACTTGTGGCATGGGAGGGTATAATTGATTGCTGCACGTATCCTTTAGTTCTGATGTGACATTATTGAAGGAATAAACTCCACTGAATATTTTGCATCATACACACCTGTCTCCTTCCTTGATCATGTCCTTGTAACTGATTTAAACTATATATTTCTTTATAAAGTTGTGTAAATGTTTGTTCGTCTATACAAAATGTTTTAACCAGAACATGCTGCACATGTTATAAATGTATCAACATTAAATTTGGACTGTATTATGTTATCAGTAATAAGATTTTCATTAAAAAATCAATCAACTCATTAGTCAGTAAGTGTCGATCTTGATGATTTTCGTTGTCTCGTTCTCTCGCATGTATTTAACATATTCTCCTTTTTTTCAAATAGTGAGTGAAAATAAGTTTTAGCAGTAAATCGACTGTCTACAGTATTATGTTTTAGCCTATAATTGTCTGTACCTACATGTTCAGTACATTTAGAGTCATTTCAAGGAATTGGACTTACGTCAAGTTGTAATTGTTCGGTTGCAGAACAGAAGAATTCCGATAACCATCCATTTTTTAATTGAAAGTGACAATGAAATGATATTTAATCACCAGCATTGGCTTGCCTATGATATACTAGAGCTTTGGATACATTGCCAAAATCTTCATCTTAATCGTATATTTCCATTTTCCATTTTCAATTTAAAAAAATTCTTAATCATCATCATATCGTGTGACAACACACACATTAAGAAAAACGGTACACAGAAAACCTTTGTGAAAAGATGCAACATTAAGGCCTCTGCACACCGGATCCGACATCCGACAAAACGACACGATATGTGGTATCCGACACGACAAACGACTAAAATTCCGTGCACACCGCTCACGATATTGCCTTAAAAAGTCGCGCTGGTGGTCGTGTTCGATCATGGCGAGTCGTGAGAGGTGGTGACCATGCATGACAATGGGTTATTGATTGATTGTAACTTTTTTCCGTCATAAATAAAGAGATAGATCAAACATTTACGAAAATACAAAGAATAGAGAATGAGAAAATATAATGTATTTGGGGTGAATAGTTGATAACACAAATATATTAAGGGAAGAAAGAAGACGCAACTGGATAAATCACGAACAGCACCGCTGGTATGCCAAGGGGATCACGAGAAGAGAGGAAAAGATCGAGAAACGGGGGGGGGAGGTAAAAAGAAGAAAGGACAAAAATTAACAAAAAGCAAAAACAGACGAAGCAGCAGTAGCAGCAGAAGAAGGAGGAGAACAACAACAAAAAGAAGAGAAGAAGAGGAAGAATAGGGAGAAGTAGAGGAAGAAGAAGTAGTATAAGCAGTGGTAGTAGAAAAAGAATAAGAAAAAAGCACCCCCATTTGAATCAAGTTTCGTGTTTTATCTTTGCCCCCCCCCCCCCCCCCCCCCCCCAGCCCTAGAAACAAAAAAAAAAAAAAAAAAAAAAAAAAAAACCCCCCCCTTTTAAAAAATTTTTTTTTTTTTTTTTTCCCCCCCCCCCCCCCCCCTCCCTGTAAAATACAAAAAAAAAACCAAAAAAAAACCCTAGGTATTGTTTGTTTGACTAACAATTGTGCACACAACCACCACCACCACTAAGAGTGACCACAATCATCGACAACATCCATCATCATTATCATAACCATCCCATTGTCATCACCACCATTCATCAATTTCCATAATAATCATCACCACCACAACCACCTGCTTCTCATCAACATTATCATCGTAAACTTTACAAAACCGACATCATCGCCACCACTCCAATAACCACTACCATCATCAACATTATGATCACAACCACAGCATCTTCATAATAGTCGTCACCATCACAACTATCAGCTCATCATCATCAAATTACTATTAGCATCATCATCATCATCATCATCACCATCATGCACAACCACCAGCTATTATCGTCAACTTTACGACATCATCATCACCTCCACTACGAACGCCACCACCATTATCATCATCGTCGTTGTCATCGTCATCATCATCACAAATACCACCTCATGATTATCAAATTACCCTCAGCATCATCATCATTATCATCACCCCCACCACCACAATTGTAGCATCTTAATAATAATCATACTACCATAATAACGTCTCATCATTAACATTATCATCATCCTCATCATCATCAAGATCATCACCATCATCACACTGTTCCTATTATTATAACAAATGTGATATTCTTAATAGCCCACAAGTATGTTTAGACTAACATTTATTCATCTTTTATGAGCTAAGCCCCAATTATATTTAAAAACTTTATTAAAGTTATTTAATCTTTTAAAATATTTGTAATTGACAATATTCTGAAAAAAAAGCAAAATACAGAAACATACTTTGTGATCTCAGATTTATTACAATTTAGGATTGTCAGTTCAACATAAAATCTGGTACTAGCTAATATTCACGAAATGGAACAAACATATATTTGAAAAACATAATAT
>BQKZ01000228.1:113426-135578 GCA_036244855.1 Temnopleurus reevesii | reverse complement strand
CTTCCAGGGGATGTACAATTTAATGGTGTTCAACTTAAGCAGGTTTCATCAACAAAATTTCTTGGCATTTATATTGATAGTAAATTGAACTGGAAAATTCATATTGATTATCTCTGTAAACTACTATGTAGCAAGAGTTACAGGTGTGTTATATAAATTGAATAATATTTTTTTCCAAAGGATGTATTAGTAACACTGTATTCATCACTCTTCCTTCCATATTTGAATTATGGAACACTTGCTTGGGGAAGTGCCAACAAAACGCAATTAGAAAGAGTGTTGTTGATTCAGAAAAGGGCTGTTAGAAATGTAAATAGTGCTCCTTTTCGTGCCCATACAGATGTTTTGTTTTATAACAATAAATTTTTGAAGATACAGGATATCTACTACCTTCACCTTGGTGTCATAATCTATGAGCTGAGCAGACGTACTCTGCCATCAGCCATATCAACAATATTTGTTAGGAACAGTGGAGTACATATAAGACGAGACAAGCATCTCATCTTCATTTAACATTCTCTAGAACACAGTTTACATGGTTTATGCTGCGCTCTCTTGTTTGTATACAGGACCAAGGTTTTGGAATTCGCTTAATCAAAACATAACCAGTGCTCCAAACCTACATAATTTCAAAAATATCTTGAAGCAAAGTCTCTTAGAAAAGTATGTTGAAACTTCTTAGTTTATATTCATGTCTATCTGGTACAATCTGTGAAGTATTACTTGATATATTATTGTACTGTATGTTGATTAATTTTGCCTCGAGCAGTAATCAGCTTGCACATGTTGTGTTCCACCATTTGCTTAAATGTCTTGTTCTTGTCTTGTAATAGTTTGTGTTCTGTCCTTGTATTTTTTCTGCTTTCAAGTCCTTCTAGCCCTGTCTCTTACCTTTCTTTACTATCCTGTTTTGTCCAGTAACTCCTTTCCTTCCTTTTGTATATTCTTCCTTCCCTGTAAATATGTTTTATCTTGCAACCCAATATTATAAGCATTCATAGAAAATACTTGTTTACAGATTAGTAAAGTTTGTTTTCAAGGTGGCCTTAATCACAAGCTCTGTTTCTATAGGTCTCCTTATCTTTCTCTTTTTGCTCTGCTTCTGTTTCCATGTCTCATCTTGAAAATATTTGTATCTAAACCAAAATTTACCTAACTGATGTTACATTGTATATTACATTGTTACATTGTATATTGACACAAATCAATGTATCCTGTTATGAGAAAGATGAATCAATAAAACTTTAAACTTTAAACTTGAAACTTGAATATAATTTAATCATCACTTGAAATGTTTAGCAATCTCTGTCCATTCAAAGCAAAATTAGCAATTCTTGCCACAGCTACTAAAAATTCAAACTATGAACCGCTGAGGGCGCTATGTAATTTGCATTGTGTCCACTTCCGATAATGGATACTTGTGTATGTATTGTTCATTCGTACGAGCTTTTTAGATCGCAATTGCTTTGCACTTGTGATTACACCACTTTAGCTACTATAGGAGTACTTCCTTCATGGAGCACAAAAATCCCCAATGATGTTTATAGACATTAAACTACACTGCAAAATCGCCGGTGTTAAATTTATAGTCGGTAACGAGAATTCGATCTTTCATGGAAGGCCCATTAAATAGGATTAGATAACATTAGAAATGATGATTCAAAATGGCATAATCACATCAGTGAACACTGCAAAATACTCGATTAAAAAGCTATGATTCAGTTGTTAGATACGGGTCCTGCTAAAGGCCGAAGAGTGCCAAAGAGTCGCCGAATTAAGAGTGCCATCGAGTGCCGAAGAGCTACTCTTCGGCGCTCTTCGGCACTCTTTGGCACTCTTCGGCTTTTAGTATTAGCGTTAGATACCAACTAAATCTAAATGAATGTACCTGAAAACTAAATAGTCATATAACATTTTATTTATTTTATATATTTTTTTAATGAAATAATAGTAACATAAATGTTTTGTAAAGATTAGTACATGTATTTTACATTGTTATATATTGTAGCAATTCGAATTTAAATTAAATTAAATGAAAATGAAACGAAAGGTCCTTCTATCAAGAATATTTATATCAATGAAAAAGTTGCATTAAATATATTTCATGAAAATGGGAGAAATTATATAATTTGTCGCTCTAGTGTCTCATTTGGAAGCGAAGAAAGTGGTGCTAAATAGCGAAGAGGGACGAAGACATCCTGAGTATTCTTTTCTAAATATCTGATATTGGACGAAAGCTCTTCATAATATTGGAACCATATATTTACATATTGCGGTCTTTCTTGTGTTCTTTCGTCAACAGATAGACATGAAGTGCTGTATCTTATATAAGATAAATTTAGCTACTATCAACATGATCATATCACGCATTGCCCTATACACTTTGATGTTGACATAGATTTGTTTTCCAGTTCTCGTGAACAGTTAAAAGACTTTTGGTGCCAGTCTCTTATCGCAAACATGCGCCATCAAGTACATCCTCATACCCACGTCTACTCAAATTTTCATATTGACAGAGTTATTTTTGAACAATAAAAATCTAGTAAATGAACAATGGTAATTATTTTCACATAGTAGCATTGGATGTACAAGTCAAATGAAACCCAATGAATCAATGCTTGTTTCCATGCTTCTTCTACCTAAGATTAACCACAGGCTTATTCCATGCACTTTGCTGCCAAACTGTCATATCTCAATCCATAAATTTGTACAATTCAGATTCAGATTCAAAATATTATTCAAACATTAGATTTCAAACAGAATGAGACAGCTATTATGTTTATAATTTTTTTAATATTGTTTGAGAGCAGGACGAGATCAGTCTGTTTCTGTGACTGCCAATAAGGGTATATGTGACGGGGTTTATAATGCTTGAATTTTGTTTTACGTGGTTTTAATTTTGTTTCAGTTCTAGTTTTATGAAACAAAGGATTGGCAAATTATCGCTGAAAGAAATAACGTTTAACCCTATTTCTAACGGGGGGGGGGGGGGTGAATGATTCTCCCCCAACAATGTTTCATTGCCACATGAGGCCGATTTTTTTTTTTAGCTTTGTGACTTTCTTCTTGCAGATATGTCACGCAAATGTTGACATCAAATTTGCGAAAATCGGGTATGCGGTCTTGACGTGACGAGTGTTTGAAAATCCGCTCGCTTTACAACCCGGTAGAATTAATAGATTTATCAATTAAGGTATCAAATTTTTCCTTTAAAACTAAGTATTGTGATCTTTTCCGCATGATTTGGCAACTCAAGTTCACTCGACGAATTGTATGTTGGCTTGACTTTTCGAGGGGAATACCCTTTCCGTTTCAAAAAGCACCACGAACGCAGCCTCTTTTATGTAGTGTTGACATAATACCAGCACTTGTGTCATTTGATATAAATACCGTGTGGGAAAGTTCAAACTCATGGTGATCCACTGAGGCGTACTGCGCACTAGTTGTTCTCATAATATCAAAATGCATGAACACGTATATCACGACCGACAGAAAATAGCTACAGAATTGCGCACACTTAGAAATACAATTTCAGTTTCGCCCGTGTTAAATACAACATTATAAATATCTTTTAGGGTGTAATATTGCCCATACCAAGGTGAGATGTATGTTGGTTTCAGTTTAGATGCTTAACAAACAAATAATGTTTTAGAACGTTTGTGTACAGTTCCTATTAAACTTGATATTAAGCTGGCCCAATATGCGCCATACATCGGCATATGACGAAAATTGATCGGTTTTAATACCCGTCTTGCGTGCTGAGGTTTTCAGCGTATACAAAACGTGTTTCAACGTGTTCAAATCATATACATACCGTATTTGACGTAAGCTGACGTATTTTCCAAATTCATCTTACATCGGGCATGAGCTAGCTTAAGATTCCACAATTATTACTTCTTAATTTATGTATTCAAGTTTTCTTTAAAAGACAGGGTGGTTTCGTTCAAGCCACATGGCCTGCTTTTCAAGAGAGTCCTGCCAAATATTATATTGAATAGCAAGCCTTTTAAATCAAAGAAGCTCAATAAATTTCGCCACAAAAGAAATTGTTTGCTTCCAAGCGACTGAATGAATGCATTAATATATATTTGGAGTCTGTTCTCATTGAGGGAAGATCTTGTTGGCCTCGGTGACTTTGTGTCGAACTAAATAAATCATGGGAGTGCTGAACGTGTTCAATAGTGGAGGTGCTTACAGTCGTGGGACGAGTGACTGCCTATTATTTTTCTTCTTAAGTTTCATAATCATGTTCGAATGTATTTACTGACACAAATTTGTATGTGTATGTGTTTGCGTGTGTATGTTTGTGTGTGTGGTGGGGGGGGTGTGTGGGTATGAGTGTGTGAGTGTGTTTGTGATGAACGGGAGTGAGGTGCGGACGGCGGGGGGAGGCTCTTTGCATACTGCACCCAGTTCGGAATACCATAATTTTAACTTGCATTTTAATATAATATTGCACTTGAAATTTGTGATAATTCGAGCAAATATTTTAGGAACAATATTATTAATGAAAATACATGTTAGAAAGTTTTCCTCTTGTTTGCACGAAGTCGAATATTCTCTGATTGCGTGCTGCTGAGTTATAGCTGCCTTTGTTCGACGTGTCACACAATTCTTTGGTAAATATGAATATCCGCAAATTCTTCTCTTATCATGTTCTTTGCACAAAGCCTGTCCCACATGAATATAACTTTTTATATATATTCACTCGGGCATGTCTCTTTCGACTCCAGGAGAACGCGGCAAACAACAAACCTCCGACAAAACCTGGCATGTGACAAAGAGAGTTCAAAATGTAGGGTCGGTGTTGTCTTATTGTCGTAAATATTATATTTGGGCGTTTAGAGTACATGATTTTCATTCTCTCGGTCAAGCACATCATACATGTAGCTGAAGCAGTATTTCGGAGACGAACATGTGAATAGGTGACTAATATCATATTCAATGTTATGCTCTGGAAGTTTCAATGCTCGATTACCTGGACAGCTAGGTTTGTGTAACTGCAATTGTTTGCTTGGTGGTATCGCTTTGGAATCAAGATGGTCTGCTGCCAATGGGAATAAATCACTATAGAGTTATGTCTTTTAAAAATTCTCATTGTGATCAAATGTATCAACATTTTTAAATTGTTTAATTACGTACTGTGTTACATTCTGTGCACCGCTCCTTGTTGAACGTGTTAATTAATCAAGAAAAACAAAACTAGCCTTAGTCACAGACATTCCACGCTAATGTGCTGATAGTAAAAAAAAAAAAAAAAGATCTTTATTGTAGGCTATAGCCTTTACACGATGCAGTACGGGCTAACTGTGGCAAAAGTCTGGCATGCTAGAAAAAATAAGTCGAAGTAGTGACAACAGTTTTTGTTGTTGTTGATTCAGTGGTTCAAAGTTTAATGGCGCATTTCATTCCGATTGGATTATTTGCGCCAAATCGATGCGATTTGAGTGTATTCTAATCGGATGAGATAAAAGCTCACAAATATAAATATCATGTATTTTATAACACTCGTTTAGTATCATACTTTTTGCTTAACGACGTTCTTTTTAATTGTATCCTTTCTTATTTCTTTTGTTTTAATGGAAGCTCTTGACTGAAGCTGATGTTGATGAACGCCTGCCTCATATCCTTTGTTGATATGATGATTGATCTCTTTCTGTAAATACTTATCATCCAGACACGCCACCAATATTACTGTGAAAAATGTCTGGAAATATCGATCTTCCTAGACGACCAAGCTGTGCACTCGAGAGCAACCAAGATAATATGTCTTTTGTTTATCCGATGAAGAAGCCTAAGACTCCACCCCGTCCTCGCAAGCTTCCCAGCGTGTCAAGTCTCGATCCAGAAGTATCTATGGGACCTGAGAATTTTCCAAGGACACTTAAACTCGACCTACCATTTGAGGAAAGAAGAAGTGACTTGACAGGATTCGTGTGCAAGGAGACCCTACCACAACGCATCCGAATCACAGAATCGTTCGTGGTCCCTGGTAGCAGTACTGTTCTCAACACGGGGGATGTATTCTTGCTTCATTTCATCTATGACAACCCAACTGTTCATGCAATAAATCATAAAGGAAAGAATGTGCGGCTCCCGATTTACGCTGAACAGAAATATGAAATGTTACCACTTGGTAAGTAGATCCTACATACGTACACTGCCAATCATGTCAGTATGCCAATTTAGATTTCCGAATACACATGTCACTAGCTTGACCATGCTGTTTATATTTACGCTCAGTAATGTGTATGATCATCAACCATTTGTCATCTCAAATGTAGAATAGGTAACTCGCCATGCATGAGTAAGCATGAATGGCAGAATCAATAAAGGAAAATATTTTCATGATTTAAAATGTTGAAATCTTTTACATAATGTTTTTGATTAAAAAAAAAGGTCATTAGCTCAAATTGTGTACCCCTTCAGCAATCGTGGTACCTTTTTACCTCAAATTTGGCGCCTCCTATAGTTATGACGTGGGTGTTGGCGCCGCCCCCAGAAGGTCCCCTACCCACGGTGCACACTTGTGTTTTGACCAGAGCTTTATTATTTTTCATAAAGCTCTTTGGTTTTGACGCATTTTAGTGCAATCTAGGATTGTATTTTAATGCTGAGCATAGCTTACTTTAGATACCACAGTAAGCTATCTTGAATATTCAAAATAAAAAGAATAAAAATACAAACATTATGAACAATAATGTAAATTAGCCCTCATATTTGTACGCTTGTCCGGAAAGCGTCTACATTTCGGGACAGAAATCTTCGAAGTAATTTAGGGATAGTCATCAAGTACAAAACTTCAACTTATAATCATTAAAAAAATGAAACGATTTATTCACCATGCTCACATGATTATTGTAACTTCTCTTCCCTCTCCCAGGGGAAAGATTCATTCTCGCCCCCCCCCCCTTCCCCACTCCCTCTGATGTTATCTACTTTATAGATATGTATATGTTTGTATCCTCAAAAGAACTGAAAATAGAATGGTTTGATTTGGTTTGATTTGATTCTAACATGATTTATATGCTGTTAGAACTCGGGTGGATGGTTTGATGAAAGCTTAATATCATCAATGTAGAAAGGATATGGATATCAATATCATCAAAATTTTACAATAATCATGAGAGCTGTAAAAGAAATCATCTGTTTGATTAATCCTGGATAGCAATATACTCAGTTGTAATTGGAGAGACATCGATTACCAAATTATAACGGTTGTAGAATGTAACAAAAAGCGTCGCTTAATTGTGACGTATATTAAGAGAGATGAACTTTGACAAAGACAATCTATGATACAGAATTATACACCACCCGTTACTTTTTAAAGTTATATTTTTTGCATGAACCTCTGCCAATATTCAAATTAGATAGAAATATCGATCCCTGTTTTTGTTATGCTTTTTTTTTCTTCCTCCCACGTCCTAAGTTTGAGGAATATTACAGTTTTATGTGTTTGTCTGCGGAAGCTTACAATATGGAACAATCATACTCAATATATCATGTATGCACACTAAATATACAGTCATTGAACAAAGTAACAATGGTTTGCCATGCTGAATATAATGCACAGCTGTAAAGAGGAATCATGCCGAGTAAAATTACGAATTTTCTATTGAAGTCAAACAATTTTATTGAGCCATCTTGTCTGGCGGCCATCGATCGAATCGCACAGGTTGAAGACCTTTTTAAAAGCTGGATTAATCATTGATATACCTAAAAACACGATATAACAGATATTTAAAAGGACATTGCTTATAACAAGAAAATATCTTAAAATGTTAAATGTAAATATTTAAGGGAGCACAGACCCGCCAGTGTTGAGGAAGGGGGCTGCGTGTGGGAGTGTGTAGAAATTGTTAAAAACAAATCCCTCCACTTTTCAAGACGTTCCGCGATTGCTGCATAATATATACTGAATGTATAAGCAGCAAAAAATACGCAAAATTACGCAATTTAAGGGTAATGTGCTCACTGAATCATGTCAATATGCAATATTCACAGCTCTTGTTGATGAGAGAAATATGCTAAATATTACTGGTTAATAATATTTTCGTAACGGTACTGTGCGCTTAGAAACATCCGTATTAAGCGCCTGATAAATGTTATTTATTATCATCATTATTTGCCCATCATTATACATGTCAGATCCTCGGCTAGATGATGTATCGTACAATGGTACTCAAGCACTGATGGATGCGGATCCTCTGCCTACTGCTGTTCGTGTGGTAGAAGCTCATTGTTCCAACAGGAATGATGAAGATCAAGAGGTTGATGAGATCATTGACATTCTAAGATTCGAAGAGGACGAAGAAAGAGGAAAGGTATTGAGAATGAGACAATTGCCATATTGCTTTATTTCTATCATTTTATACGCTCTAAGAATGCAATTAATTAAATTTAAGAAAAATTGCCTTAATTCTATTAGGTATTTATGACGTCCATGGAGTCAGATTTAAACACAAGTTAATTAAGTAAGTAGCCTTAAAATATATTACTTTTACGATTATGCCCGAATCCATATTCACATTAATAAGTATTGTAAGACTGACGCCCTAAGATTGCGATCAACACACCATCTTGAGAAAAATATGGCTTTTATATCTAAGCCTATTGATAAGAAAGACATGTCTTGAGTTGAAGTTTTTTTCGCTTTGTATCAATTACTTAGAATATTCCATAATTATTTACTACTTAAAATGTTTTGTTAGTGTACTTATTTTGGTTGATTTTGCAGTTTTGGGTTGGTAATAATTAAACTTACTGTATAAATGGATTTTTGTAGTGAATCATATTTTGAAAACGTGAATATGTTTGCATATTTTTATACCGTAAAGTGTACATATGCATGTCTTCTGTGGTATTATTTCCCTATGATAAGTTATAAATTACATTTCTCTATGATAAGTTATAAATTATATTTCTCTATGATAAGTTATAAATTATATTTCTCTATGATAAGTTATAAATTATATTTCTCTATGATAAGTTATAAATTATATTTCTCTATGATAAGTTATAAATTATATTTCTCTATGATAAGTTATAAATTATATTTCTCTATGATAAGTTATAAATTATATTTCTCTATGATAAGTACAAGCTTAGTGTTCATTAATTAAATCATGTATTTACACTTTTACATGCATTGACAACTAAACAAGTAATTTTGAATTTTACGTGCCATGTAACCTAAAGTTACATTTGTATTTTAAGTCAAACAATCATTAATGCCTATAATCGTCAGGTAAATTTGAATTGATAAAGTTGTGAATGTTTTTTTTTTCACCAAATGTTTACTTCTCCAGCTCTTGGTTGGTATGTCTGGATCATCACCCATCAAATACTCGATTGACCTGAGTACGAGTCGATATACTACCATGCTATCCCCCGACTTTCATCCAATGACAGACCTAAAAGGGCGTAAATTTCCTCAGGTAATGATCTTCATTACAGCAAATTTTAGAATGCAAAGTGAGGAAGCTCAGTTTAGGGATGTACCTTGGTGTACGTTCCATCGAGGATTTTGAAAAATGATGCTGGGAAAAGAATTTTCTCGCTGATGAGCAAGCAAAATGATCAAGAGAATAAGACATTTTATACAGGTTTTTCCCAATCAATTTCATATTGTTTGTTGTAAAAATACAGACTGTGTTTAAATGAAATCTGGGCACTATATGTTTCATACAACCATATGCATACATGGTTGCATACAAGTATATTCATTTCATGATGACCTACCTATAAATTACATCGATTTCCGGTTTGTATTTTTTACAGAAAATTTCTGTAAACACTGGTGCCGTCAGGTTTACAAGTAGAAAACCATTTGGTTTGGAATAAAGTAAAGGGGCTGTGGCGTTCTTCCTAATTATTAGTCTGTCCGCCTTCACTGCAAAAACACTGGTGCTGAATTTGGACACCAGCTGGAATATGATATATCCGCACCAAAATGGTTTTGATATAAATTTAATATATTCAAACACCTATACTGATTTGCTTATGTCCCTGAACAACACTGGTCGTTTTTTAAATTAATTGATTTAATTCCAAACTAATTTTATTTCAACACTTTTGTGGTGTGGACATATTCTGGCTGGCGTCGAATATATCAACAGCGTTTTTTCAGTCTGTGTTTTTTTTCAATTTGTTCACGATACTTGACGCGTCATTCCAAAAGGCGAATGTAAAGCGAAACGTTACCTTTCTAGTTTCTTTTGTTTCAAGTGCAAACAGTGCAAAAAACACATTGTTCTCAACCTGCCGGACGTATCGTTTTGAAAAGTGTGTGTGTGTATGTGTGTGTGTGGGGGGGGGGTAGGGGTGGGGGAAAGAAAAAATTGGAATTAAACTTCGTTGACATACAAGTAAAAATATGCAATTTTATACAAAATCTAAAATATTTAAACAAATACATGAAGGATAACCATACATATATCATTGTATGTACGTGCCTATTTTTACACTCCATTTTAAATATCTATTCATACAAATTCATCAATATTTATTTATACAGAGGATTCGCATACCAGATGAGACAAAGAGATTCGGAGACAGAAATTTCAAAGAGGAAAAGGTCTTGAAATTGACGAAATACTCAGATGATAAATGCATCGTTGCAACAAGAGAAGGTGACAATCACATCTACTCCATACCAGTGACGGCGTCCATAAAGTTCGTACATGATCCAACCTCAGTGAAGGACAGACGAACTCTTGAGATGTTACCATCCCTCTATCCACTTGTTAACACGACATGGGGGTTAGTGGATCCTACACAGGAGACATTGAAGACATCAATGGAAGCCATCCCACAACCATTGGAACCAGTTATACAAGCATGGTTTCAGAGTTAAGAAGGTATGTTGATGAATAAAATTGAATATTTTACGAGTATTAATGAAAGTTTGCATCAATTTATTACTCTATTTACTTATTCGCCCTGTACACATAACAGGCCCATGTACGTCTAGATTGATTGCAACAATAGTGTATACTTAGTGTATGCATCGCGAATGTGTTCCGTAGAAATTTCCCCCAATGTATGTTGTTCAGGGTATCTGCCTTTGATTTCGATGGGGACACCTGAATTGAAGACATACAACATTGTAGAGAAAAAAAACCCCAAAATACAAGTCAGTTTGTTGTATTTGTATTTACAGGAAAATGCAAGGCATGTGAGGTGGCACATCAGCGAGTTGGTAACCTGAAGGAAGAGTTAACATGCACTCTCACAGAAATGAGACAAATGAAGTCAGCTCTGGATTTCTTCAAGAACCCTAGGTCACCTCTCACCTCGACCGAACCCACTACCCCGCCGCCCCCTCGACCTGTTAGGTTCAAGAAACCACCTGACCTGCCAGCAACCGCAAAGCCTTCATCCGTCGTACCCCCTCGCCCTTCACGTCCAGTGGTAGACTCTCCTACAAAACCTGGAGCAGCTATAGATGATGACACGTAAGTTCATTGAATGGTCGTTGTATTAACACTATCAGCAGGATCAGTATGGTATCGTTCCTTTCCCAGTTTAATTGCTCCTGAAACCCCTCTTTTCGCGGAAAATTCATATGCATATCTCACAATGATATTTGCCAAAGAATTTGGAATATATATATAAGATAACTTTCCTGAGCTGATTGAAGAAATACTACACTACTAGGTGAGACCATTAACAAGATGACATGTAAGATTGCATTATCATTTCGACTTTTAATACTTTAATACTCGATAAGCTAACGTCGATAAGCTAACGTCAAGGCTTAAAAGCTATCTTTTCAATATGGCTTATAAAGATACACACCATCATGTATCTGTGGTTTGTAGAATCGGCCGCAAACAACACATCTTTTGTTACCTTGGGCCAATTGCACGAAATGGGCTCAGCTATCGTCTTCTTAAGACGTCTTAACTTCTCGTGTCACCCTCTTTACATAGATACAAACCTTGATACTCCTATGTTATGAGGGTGACACAAATAGTTAAGACATCTTAGCAAGAAGAAGATAGCTAAGACTATTTCTTGCAATTGGCCCTTGGTCGATAAATTGGTCGGTAAATTATTGTCGTCATAATTATATTTATTCTTCCTGTTGAGTTTACAGCATACATGTCGCTCTCACTACAGGTATAGGACTAATTCTTTCAATTATAGTGGCAGGAGCACAGTACTGGCTGGGCATATACCCTCATCAAAGTCTTCGTGGTAAAAAAATATATCTATTACATATTATCTTTTCTATGCTGAGCCACTCCCATTTTCGGGGGTTGAAACCTTTTTTTCTAATCGCATCATGCTTTTGTTCCTCAACAAGGTACCAATCTGTAGAGGAGGTCGTGAACACTGACACATCTAACACTATCATGAATGAAGTTAATCAGATCCTAGCAAAGAAGGAAAAGGTAAATGATATTTAAAGACCATATTCCATCTGTTGCTAGAACCACTACTTGAGCTATGGGACATTGCAAAACCATTATGATAAAATATGCCATGAATACGAAAAAGAAACTGACGCATGCATATTTAATAACGCTCAAAAACAGAGCAGTTTTCCAAAATCACAATTTTGCACTTGCTCAAGAACATTGAACAGTTCTATGAATAACCTGAAAATTTCCTTAAGTTGCAAAAATTAAAAACCCTCTTTGGAATAGCGTACTGGTTCATTATCCAATAAGAATTTTACATTCCGAGTTAGCTTTAGTCTTCTGTGCAAGGTGTCAGATTGATAATAAATCAGGCAATATCATGTTTTATCTTTTACAAGTACGTTTGTCAAATTTTCATCTTATTTATCTGAACATTTATCACCATTATCACAGGAGCTAGCTGAGAAAACACGGCTAATCGGCTACTGGAAAGCACAGTATGAGGTAGGTAGGAATAACACGATTATTTGGAAATAGCTCAATCGCGTTCATTGAAATAACTATTTTCTTGATCTTGTTTTATGGAAGGCTTTTAAGTGATGGTGTATTATGTGCCGATAGTATAACCAGAACAACAACGGCGAATTTTCACGAATTTTACATTTCAGAGTGTAAAGCAGGAAAACACAACCTTGAAGGAGAAAATGGGTGGTCCTGCGATCTACGAAGAGCTTCCAGATTTCCCAGAGCAAATGGCGCATTCCCCGAGAGAGAAACATGGAGATGACACGGCTTATCTCGAACCAACTCCTCGAAAGCCCACACCCCGATCCCGCAGCTTAAGGGAGTA
The DNA here is from genome assembly GCA_036244855.1 of Temnopleurus reevesii. NCBI lineage: Eukaryota > Metazoa > Echinodermata > Echinoidea > Temnopleuroida > Temnopleuridae > Temnopleurus > Temnopleurus reevesii. The sequence continues at coordinate 122,360 of BQKZ01000228.1, read as the reverse complement.
TACAGTGGCGCAAGTCGGGGACTTTCTCCGGCAAAACGAACTCGAGAAATATGTCGAGGTGTTTCGTCTTAATGCCATCGATGGGGCTTTGCTCGTTGCCCTAGATGAAACCCATTTGATTGAACTCTCAATGTCGAGGTTACATGTGCTAAGACTCAAATTGGCCATGGAAAAACTAGACTTACCGCACGTGAATTCTTACGGTATACACTGTTAAAAAAGTGAAACTACCTAGTATTAAGGAACATGCTTGATCGGTAAATGATTTACAAGTACTCACTGAAATGCCCATATAAGTCAGTTTTAACTATAATGCAGTTTTAATGTGTCACTCGAGGATGAATGATGAGAAGAATGCTTCACGGTATAAAACGAGTTATCTTTTCAGGACCCACCCACTCTCGACGTTTCGAAACGTCGAGAGTGGGTAGGTCCTTTTCAGGACCACACACATTTCCAAGAAAGATAATTCGTTGTACCGCGACGCATTCTTCTAAAATATAATGCAGTTTCCAATCAGTGCTTACTGGTTACTCTGAGGCCAGGGCCGCAGTTACTGAAACGTGTGATCATAGCTCGATGGTCGACACATCTAACTTGCCGAACTCTTATTGCTGATTTGAAATTTTGTTTTCTGATGCATTTACTAATGTAAATAAAAATAATTGGTAAAATTGTAACCATAAATCCCTCACACATAGACATCTTGTAGCAGCTGATTTGGGAACAAAAAAAAAGAAGAAGGGAACAAGCGCGTGTTTTCTATTTTTGTTTTTGGTCTTAAGAATGTTCTCATTATTGTGCAGAATCTACATATTTTATTTAATATTGTGGACAACATTTCACAATATGGTTTGGTTAAAAAATATACCTAACTGACATGCATGTTCCCTTTAACTTAATCAAATTCTTGCCCATTTACAATACATATTTAGTTGTAAATAGCCCTCGTGTATAGAGAGAATACCAACGTGTACATTCTAAATAAGCGAATTGACGAATAGATTAAAATATTATGCATGTTCCTTTCCAATGGACGCAGTTACGTGGTATTCCTCAATATATTACTTAAACCATTATGGATTCTAGTTGCATACATCATGTGTTGCTATGTCTGGCAATGATCGGGCAAACTTTCTGATTTTTCAAAAAACAGCCCTCGTGTTGAGAGAACTCATAATAGTACACTTTATTATGGAGTAATTATGGAGCCGATTATGGAGTAACCTTCAATTCGAAAATACCGCCAGATAGGAACCAAACCCTTAGTTTGACAACTAGATGATTGCCAGATTATGTCACAACATTAAGAGTTAATAAAGATATTACCCATTTATTTATTGAGATGCTAAAGCGAGACGTTTGTATATATTGTATATACATATGATAGAGACACAGTTATTCCACCATGAAGATTATCAAAAGAAAGCGCTCGCGGAAACCAACTTGTTAACGGTGTCTTTTTTTCTTGAAGTCAACTCTATCATATCTGTATTATTTCTAAATGATCTCAATTTAACTCAAAATTATGTTTCCTGATCGATTTTTATTTTCGTACAAAATAGATTTGTATATATGAGTGACGGGCTTGTTGACTGAATCTTAACTTCTCGAAGTGTGATGAATATTGAACATGGTGAACACTGTCATCCCATTGAAATGAATTGTCCGTAAACAATAATGTTTCCGGTGGCAATGACCTTATTCAGCGGTTCGTTTTACCACAATAGAAATTACATGAAGACTCAACCATGTCTACCCCAAAACAATATATTTTAACAGAAGAAAAAAATATTACTGAAGAAGTTTGAAGAAAATCTGACAAGTAATAAAAAAAAAATGGGCAAATCGGTGGAAATTTCCAGAGATGTTGCCAATTTGATGACATCATGGGTGCACAACTAACCAACATTTTTTTTATATTCATGGTGCAAAATTCATTATTTTTTACAGAAAGTTGCTAACTTTATATGACTGTAAACATGCAAATAGTAGGTCTACATATCTATCATGAAGATATCATATTGAGGAAATCATATTTATGGGGGGAAAAGTAACATTTTATGACATTGATATGAATGTGATAAATGGTCAGCTGTACACCTATGACGTCATCAGTTGCAAATTTGTCTAATTATATAAACATTCATTACTTTCTTAATAGTTGTCCAATTTTTCTCAAACTCTTTTTGTTCTGTTCATCTACATGAACGCATTGGCGTCTAAATGTCAAATCTTGGGGCAATGCGCCAATTTTGCTATACATGTATACTGTATAGGCGCATCCACTGGCAAGAGACTACATTTATATATTTTATATGAGACTCTCATTTGTAATTGATTTAATCGGAATTAAAATGAATAATATCTATATAAAAAGACGCATTGTTTTTTAAATTTGTCTACATACATACGTAGGTCTAGAATAAATATCATACTATTGGGTTTTCCGTCCAATTTCGTCAAAACTTCATACGATTCAACGTAAAATCCTTCAATTTGGAAGAAGCTTGCACGACCAATGAGATCACAATTCCATAACCTCAATATTTGATTTAGATTAATTAAAAAACAAGCGATTTCACCATTTTTCTCAGTTGTGGGTGCAAATAAAAACGATCACATCATTTACAGATCGCAAAATATGATTTCAAATTCGTGCCAATATGCCATGATTTTTGTGTTTGTCCGAATTTACAAAAATCTTTCGAAATTAAACATTCATTGATTGAATTGATTGATTGTAATTTTGATGGAATTTGCCGGGAAAATCTATATCGATACTTTTAATTATTTGTGAAATCAGTGCCATTTCAACACATTTTATCCCCTTTTAAAGAGGATGACACATCAGCGAAAAAGAAGCCATCGCATGCTTATGTAGCGTTACCTGAGTTTATTCTACTGAACCGATGAGCAATAATTTACATGCTAAAGATGTGTATCAAGCGAAAATCGAACTATTTAACGTTAGCCAAGCATGTCCTATGAGAATGGAAGCGCTTGAGGATCTGAAGTAAGTTCAATGTATGCTGAATGATGTTGGCTTTTTTACGCTAATGCTTTTATGGGTTATAAGTGATGACCATGATATACATTTTTAAACATATTGTTATAACAATCAGAATTGGCACATTGGCACATATAAAGCCATCTACAAAAATGTAAAATGTCTTTTCCTCTCTCTCCCTCTCTCTTATTAAGGGTAACCATCTCATCGGAATGTATGGGATTATATAATGTTACAATTTGAAATAATTAAATAATGAAATTAAATAAGACAATTGTACACCTTTTCCAACTTCGTGATTTAACTTTTTTTTACATGGCAAGTCCGTTACGTACTTTTTAAAAGTACAAATACTGGGTCTTGGCCAGGAAAATGGTGTATTGATTAAAAGCAGAAAAGATAGACGTTCAGATCAGGAAAGTTCAAAACAAATCTCAGAACAAATAAATAATGATGCGTAAAAAAAGTGGTATGAATATTTCACTGACATAACTCAACAGTGAGTTTCATGCAAATGTCACTGGTAATTATATATGTCATGTATCACTCGACTGTTTATTACTGATTGTTTTTTAAGAATCTGTTTTAACCTATAAATGTATTTAGAATATTTGAAAGATTGAATCAATACATCTATGAGTGAAAAATTGGTTGACTGATTTATTTAAACAATATTTTATAATCATGTACTTGCAGAAATGTGCATGGCATACGTCATAATCACGTGACCAAAAATTTCTGATTTGCAAGAAAAATCACCGTTGACTTATATTGTTGGACTAAGCAACATTTTGATGTATTGTCCGACCTGATTTGTTATCTATTCTTCTGATAATTCTGATTTTAATGAATGCGGGATTTTTCTGGCACAGACTCAGTTTTTAACCCGATCAGTCATAACACATCTTGTATTGCTTTTATTACTCACTGCATGATCGGCGCTGGAACACGGCATGCACGATATGATATATTCTAACCATGAACAAAATACAACAAATACTTCCGCAAACGAGGTTCTACACCTGTACACTGTGGACAAACACACATCCTGTATGCTTCCTTCCATCGCAGAATTCATACAAGGAAACTATATAGTCTAAAAAATAAATTTCAAACCACCTCTCCTGTTGAAATTGCGCAGAAATCTAGATGTTCGGATTCATCAAAAAATAAATAACAAAAAGAAAGACCAGCAACTTAATAAAGCGCTGCTATTTTTTACACGGTAATCCAGCAATTTCTTCCACAAACGCATACATCTTAGACGCTCGGAAAAATTTTACATTGATGATGTGAACATCGATAGAACGAAGTCAAAGTAAACAAATCATTGATAATTATAATTATGATTATGCTATAAAATTTGTATGGCACCTCCACCTATCCAAAAAACGGCTTGTGCAAGAAGTAGGTTAAATTACACACAAGACATAGCAGAGATTCAGAGAGTGCAAGAAAAAAAAAACAATGAAGGGAAATAATTGTTATTATTTTAGATTCTGTTTGAATATTTCAGCATAGCTACTGTGGAAGAAAATTCCATGTACATGCCCCCACTTGTGCGAGAGATTTTGAGGTAGACCGAAAATGAGTACTTTGCCAAAATCTAAACGAGTTGTTATAAAGAGATGTGTATAATAATATGCAAATAGTGCATCATCTACTATGCTGGAATATGTGCATCACAAACAACTAAATTATGCAGAGTTCAGGTTTGCTTCACAAAGGCTGCATACTGGGATGAATAGACCTGCAGAGGGGATAGTCTATTCATAACATATGGCGTTCATAAAGTCTAATATCGGTGTACCAAATGTATATTAATATCACAGATTGAAGAACAATAAAAAACATTACAGCACATGATAATACCAACATAAATTACCCATGTAACAATCGAAATGTGCATACACACCCTTGGACATTCCTGGTGTGACGTAGACCATGGAGCAAATGTTATAGTGCATATTTGTTGCAAGGCAATCAGTTCAGTTTCAGTTCAGTTCAGTTCATCCATTTATTTCACAAACAGCATAAAAAAAACACTAAAATTTACAGAGTAAAATATGTAGCAGAATAGTTTTAAAACTGGTTGACGGTAGCAGCCAAAAAGGAATGCCCTTATGGGAGGCCGACCGATATAATATCACAACACTAACCATGCTAACGAGTATAGTTATCGATGTGTACTACAAACAAGCTTTTAATCATTATAAGAGGCATGTATTCCTGTATTTCTGACATTATTCAGATTTGCTGTAATTATACACATTATTAAACAAAATTAGCCAGTTCTGGTGCCTGTAAAATAAAAGACATACAATTAATTAGGAATTAATCGTATATTTATGATACACGTTTTGCCATAGACTTACAATTAATATTTATCATAAGTTTAATTGCATATTTTATGTTACAGGCCCCTGAACTCCTCTGGACTGATTTTCATTTCTAAAAACAATTTGCTTGGTTAATAATTTTGGTTCTAGGAAGTGGTATTTAAAGTCGAGGTTTTGATTTACATTGAATAGGAAATAGGCCATATTGTATTCGGTAAGGAATACGGAAAGTACGCAGTTTCCACTGGTAGACACATATGGTCTTTTAAATAGCATTTCCCCTGATAAACAGAATGCATAAACAAATTCACACTTTAAAAAAAACTGTCAGAAAAACTTTTAAAACTATCAGAGGATATTTGGATTCATGTATACTCAATAACCATTTCTATCACGTGCCAATAATCAATTTTCATTCATGTGAACACCGACGTTTATTAGGGTGTCAAAAGCGCCTATCGCCAAAATTGGCCTGAATCGATTTCAAACAACTCCTCGGAACGAATTCACTGATTAATGGTGATTTTATGCTATTTTGCAAGAATTTCAAGTTTTATTGATATCATTTATGTGTGCTTTGATTATCTTTTATCAACTATCAATAACTATCATAATATCATTTTAAATTTATGGTTTGATAGCTTTGCTTTCAAGAAGGAGGCAATCGTCATGTTCACTCCTTTTATTTTGACGCAGGGAATGTTTCATACCCTGGACATGAACATACATGAACAATGCATGAAGAGAAATTAATTTTGTTGGTGGCATTTAAAAGACGAGGCTATTGACAATCAATGAACATGACAAAATTCTTACAGTTTATTGTATCTGGATTTTGAGATACTTTATATACTCTGTTTAGTGAGGTGTCGTATGGCTGTCCGACAGATAGCGTCCTCTTTATAGGATGGTTTCATTTTCCATTAACACGTGACATGAGATCTGTTCGCTGATTGACCGAGTAGCTACATCGAGATCTATGTAGAATCACCAAAAGTTCCATCAAGGAGAGTCTAGCTTTACGGGTACTGAATTAAATATACGACGTTACTATAGAGACCGCTCGATTTTGCATGAGGATCAGAATTTGGCATTCGATCTTTATCAAATCTTCCGTCGTTAAGCGAAAAACACCCACCAATCTATTAACATAACGTCACGCTAAATAAGCCAGATGTGAGAGATAGCTTTACAAATAGAAAATATTATACCGGTGTTATTTAATCAAAATATCGATGCTGTCATTGAAAACAAAAGCCTCTTCATCCTGCTTGTATGCTATGGTTGTATCGCGAATTTGTGCTGATGTAAGTATCAATCTCTTCAATTTGATTCAATTCTATGATTATTTTTGTTTAAATGATAGATTACAAATAAAGGTCTATTTATTCAATAAAGGGAAAAATTCTACGTTCCTTTCTGTTGTTATTGGAATTTGAGGTCATGTGATAGTGACTCGTGATACAGTTGGTCATTCTTTAATGAATATAATTAAGTTTGCAGGAAATAGTTCAGTCGAGCATAGGTACAAAATTATTCGTACGCAATCAAGTCGCAAAATAAGATATTGAACCATTATGATCTTATGTATCGTTCTTTCTATCACTCTTGGATTGCTATGCGATTGACAATAATGTGATCACGGGATACAATTTATATTCTGCTGTCTTGCGGGGTGAAATTTCTCATTCTGCTCATGTTATGCAATGTTTTTTTTGACAATGTGTCTTTTATACTAGTAGAACAAAACTTGATGACCGTACAAAGTGATGGAAATTTGATTTTGTTTCTGATTCATGATTCGTATGAATCATGAAATGAATGATGCTCACAGACTATATGAAAGTTTTAACTAAACAGGCATGTGAAGAATCTAAAAACTGTGGATGACAGAAAAGGCCTATAGCTATTAGCATCTCTGCTGTGATATATTGATTTTTATGTTTAGATAAAGTGTGCCTCATTCTTACAATTTAAATGAATCACCGGCAACTATAATCACGACGACAAGAAGGTTTTTTATAACTATTGTTGCTATTGTTGTTGTTTGTGTTTCATACCCTTCTCGTTTTAACACTTTGTAACGGTTTGAATTTTTCAGATTCAATTGACTGAGATCGTTCTGTAATCAGATATTCTCCCACAATGTCTGTCTATGTGGGCATTCAGAGGCGGCCTCCCTCACCTGATTCCAAAGATTATTCAAATTTTTCGTGGACAGATCTTGACAACGATACAAAGCCTGAGGTACCCCCACGACCCAAGAAGACAAATCGTGAATCCCCACCAAGCCCTGCACCAGACATCGAACCTAAAATAAGATTTGGACCAGAAGCTTTCCCCAGGACACTCAATCTGAGTCGAAAATCGTCTGAAAGCGGTAATGATCTTGAAGAAAACAGTAGTGACCTTGTAGAGTTTGTACGCGAGATGACATTACCCCAGCGTATCAGAATCACCGAGCCATTTGTGGTTGCTGGTAGTGATACTGTCTTCGAGGATGATGATATCATCTTGCTTCATTTCATCTATGACAACCCTATCGTCCATGCTACAACATCAAAAGGAACGGATCTTCGTCTTCCAATTCACGCCGACCAGAAATATGAAATACTCCCACTAGGTATTACAATTTTCTATCTCGTAATCAAAATACCCCTTTCCATAAACCCTGATAAAGGTAATGAGGCAAATGTAATAGCCAATTAAGGGAAATAGGTCGAGTGTGGAGAAACGTAAAATGAACCACCATTTTTGTTTACCTTTAGCAAATTCACATGAATGGGCTTTCAGGATGTTGTTTTAGTATTAAGCATTTTCTAAATACATATTTTTTTGTTTCGGTATTTCAACAGCAATTTATATTAAAGAAAAGTCAGTAAAAATAATAATGTTTCGAATGAAACCAAGTCTCCTACAGAAGCAAAATCAAAAGGTCAAATGTTTGTAGAATTTCCTGTTTCTGTGTTATTCGAAATATCATAATTGTTGCATTATTGGTTTGCCATTCTATTCTGCATATTCATCGTTTTCATAATCATACAGCTGCATAAATAATAACAAGAAGACAATCATCGCCTTTTCAAAGAAAAAGAGGAGTAAAAAAAAACAATATACAATGACAATTTCGTAGACTTCGGCAGATGCTGAACTTTTTTGAAAATCTGCACATTTAAGTAAAAAGGGTGCACAAATGTTGCGATCTGCAGCAAAACTTTGAACTGATGAAAAGTGCATTATTGTACCTTTTGACAGCCTCAAATAGACGCTGTCATATAGAAATGTATTGATTGAACAGCAATGACATAAAAAATCGATATCTTATGTTATGGTGTCATGCAAGATTATGGTTAAACGTAAGTTGCGGGAGATATTTGTGTTAAATCAGAGCTGCGTGAAATAGACTTGCGTGGTGTAGTGGTCGCGACTCTCGCCTTTCAACTAGAGGGTCGTAGGTTCGAATCATACCCATGGCGTCAATTTCCTTCAGCAAGAAATTCATCCACATTGTGCTGCACTCAACCCAGGTGAGGTGAATGGGTACCTGGCAGGAATATTTATTCTTTGAAATGCCAAGTGCGCCGT
>BQKZ01000228.1:75538-93854 GCA_036244855.1 Temnopleurus reevesii | reverse complement strand
GGATGTACAGCTCCGTCACACATTTGGGTTTATAATCATCGTCAGCACAGCAGTCATGAAAAACGGTACGAAAGAGGCTATGTGAATGCAGAAATATAGAATAAAGTGTAAAGATATACCGTATTCTACATTACATAATTATTATGGTTTTAAAGAGGTTCATCGTGGTGAAGAATAATTTAAGAGAGTTGATCAGTTGTCTCACGATATGCAAACGTAGAACGTTAGTATAGTGACGTTTCGGACGTTTCGAAACGTCACTATACTAACGTTCTACGTTTGCATATCGTGAGACAACTGATCAACTCTCTTCAATTACATAATTATTATTGTTGATGAAAATTATATTAGTCCAAATTAGATTTAATTTCTCTTTCATTACAGAATTTATTTTGGCAAGTTCAATGAACTAATTCACTTGTATTGACAACATTCATTAATTACAAAACTCACCAAGTAGTGATTTTTGCCTTTCGACGTTAAAAATGAGTTTGAGAAATTGTAAAATATATTTTAGAGCATAGTGAATGACATCATCATTACACGTGGCCAAATCGCTATATGTTACATGGCATATAATATCTTTGAAATATGCAAATTGTTACATTTCATTAAAGCAGTTGTCTGATTTCCCTCAAACTCAATGTTTTTGATATGCTAATCGAAGAAGCTGTATAAATTGTATCAGAGTTGACCAATATTCCAACAATCGCAATACGACGCATCGCATTTGCTCTAAAATTCGTAAAAGTAGCCCATCTCATTTCCTGGTCACAGATCCTCTCCTGGACGATAAAGTGTACAAAGGTACTACAGCTCTAATCGAGGCTAACCCTTTGCCTGAGATGATTCGAGTGGTGGATGCAGAGTTTTCAGGTGACCCCATGGCTGAACAAGATGCTGGTGACGTCATTAAAGTAAGGAGAGTGGCCATCCAGGATCATCCTGAAAGGGGAAGGGAGAGGGTAAGGAAAAATATTACGATGCTCCACTGTGTCAAACATTGAATTGTAATAGAATGAAATCAGTCATGTGATCTTATCAACAGAAAGATCAAAGTAATGAATGCACGATGCAGTATCATGTTATGTCAGCTTAAGAATAACCTTTTTCTACATTGTTCCACTTCTACTACTACTACTACTACTACTACTACAACTACTACTACCAATACTACCACAATAAATACTACTAGCATGACTACTATACTGGGAAGCAATTCTACATGATGAATATATCCTGAGATGCTGAGAAATAGTATTATCAGCAGATCAGGGAAGCGCTAGAAGAAGCATCTCTAGTGTAAAAATATTATGCGGTTCGCCTTTCACGTTTCTTGGAGTGCTTTTTTCAGTGGGTGGGGAGGGGGTAGGTCAATGGGAGGTGATGTCCATGATGTCCATGGTTAATAAATTCGCAGAGTTTTAAATGGTTTTCCCTGGATTTATCATCCCAGAATGGTCATAAAATTTCATAATACAGACTCCTTGAAAAATATTTGAAATAGAATGACGGTACTTAGCACTGAACGGCAATTCTGTACTCCGATGGTCATTAAAACTATCATATTGTTGCAATTTGCAATCTATCTATTATCATTATGACCCATAAGGGTGAATAAGTTATGCTATATGTGCTTCTCCTTGGCAGGTTCTCATAGGATATGATTCACTGGAAAAGGAGGTACACTACTCAGAAGCAATGGATTTGGCAACATACAGCACCATGATATCTAAAGACCCATTGCCTCTTTCAGAGTTGGTCAAATTCGACATGCCACAGGTATACATTTACAGTATATAACTTTGCACATAGTGCTTTTTATCTAGTGGATGCGCCGTGGTGTAGTGGTCGTGACTCTCGCCTTTCAACTAGAGGGTCGTAGGTTCGAATCCTACCCATGGCGTCAATTTCCTTCAGCAAGAAATTCATCCAAATTGTGCTGCACTTAACTCAGGTGAGGTGAATGGGTACCTGTCAGGAATATTTATTCCTTGAAATGCCAAGTGCGCCGCGGATGGCTGCCGGGCTAAAGCCACGGTAATAATAATGTAAAGCGCCTTGAGCACTCAGCAAAGTGGATACGTGCGCTATATAAATTGCATATATTATTATTATTATTATTAGTTCATACCAGCAATGTACAAAGTTATTATCAAGCTTTGTTAATCATAGCACTTAATACCCGTGTTAATCATATCAATTGTAGGGAATCAAAATTGTCCAAATACAAATTTTGTCTGGTCTCCAGTTGAGGTTGATTAAAGACATAAACATTCGATTAGAAATTATCAAATGCCAGATCCTAAATGCCTCAAAATGGTTGATGGTGGACAAGAATTAAGCTGTGAAAATATTAGGCTTCAAATCAACGTTTGGTGCTCCAAAATTGCTAAAATTCAAAATATGACCTGTATATTTGCATAATTATCAGTAACAAAGAGTAAATCATATGATTATATAATTTATTCAATTTTCATAGATATCTATGAATTTATTCCTCTTTGTATTTTTTTCTTCATCTTATTATAATAACATAGGTCATATAGCATGAATAAATATTTTTTTTTCAAATAAACAATCCTATATGCGTGACAATATATGTGTGTGTGTGTGGGTGGGTGGATTAGTTTAAGTATATGTGTGGGGGTGTGTAAGTGTGTGTGTCTGTCTGAGAGTATCTACTACCGAGCTAAGTTCAGAATCATCAGCCTGTTAATTTTCGTGTAAAAAATCTGAGATAAAATTTACACATTAAGATGAATTCATCAACATCTTCAGCTGCAGTTTTACTTTTTATCAAACATGCGACCATATAAAAACAATATTTTGTTTTCTTTTGGGAACTCTTATCAATATTTTTTCCGATAGGACATGGCTTTGATAACTGAATTAGATTAAATGAATTATAGTGCCGTATTTAGTCGTTCCCTAGATAATCTTTTCGTTCTCATGTACCGTGTTGTTAAAGTCTCTTTACTATTTTCTTTTTTTTTTCCATATCACACTGAAGCGAGTTCGAATGTCAGACACTGATAAAAATGACGATGAAGCGTCCAAAAAGAATAAAGCAAAGGAAAGGATACTGAAGCTCCATAGATTTTACACCGACATTCATGTGATTGCAGCCCGAGCAAGGGGTGACGAGCTACTCTCGATTCCTATCAACGTCGAGATTGAGTTTGAAGTAGTTCAGGCCTCCTTCGCAGATGTGTCTAAAGTTCTTCCCGCCATTTTCAAACGCACAAACTCTACATGGTGTGTGACTGACATAACGCAGCCTCGACTACCAGCATCACTGTCTGCTGTACCACAACCTATGGAAGGAATCTTTGATGAGTGGGAAAAGACCCATGAAGGTAAATTTTTCCAACTATTTTTAATTGTCCGTCTTTATAAAAAAAATAAAAATTAAAAAAAAATTAAAAAAAAAGAAGATAATGTGTGTGTCTGCATATATATATATATATAACTCACATCTACATTATATATAATGTAGATATGAGTTAAATTGAGAATGTATAGAAATAATACATATATGATAGAGTTCACTTCAAGATATAGGAGACACATCTAACAAGTAGTTTTCCACGAACGCTTTCTTTTAATATTCTTTATGAATCTTCCACCATGAAGATTATCAAAATAAAGCTCGTAGAAACCAGCTTGTTAAATGTGTCTCCTATCTTGAAGTGAACTCTTTCATGTCTATAATAATTATCTGTATATATGTGTATTATATGTGTGCATTATAGCTAATAATTTTATTGTAAAAACGTCCCAAATTTTTTAGAGCACCTGCCCTTCTTCTCCTATATATTATATATATATATGTATGCATTATCATAAGTACAGGCCAACGTCCTCAAAATAGAAGACGTGGGCCTGTGATTATGATAATGCATTGTAGACGATAAAGAATAAGTGCGCATATGATGTGCTCATTAATTGGCGTTACTTATTGCGCACATCGGTTACGCATTCCTTTCCTTCCTCCCTACGGCAGAGCGTCCACTGTAAATTTCCAAAAATAGTGCCGAGGGTTACCTTTTAATATTGCAATAATTATGTTTCAAAGAAGGGTACAAATTCTTTATATACCATATACAGATATAGTTAAGAATGATGCTAACAATGATTTTGAAAAAGAATAAAGAAGAACTTAAAGATCCATGTGTGCGCAACTGATGTACGCAATAGAATAGCAATACGTTAATTATTGCGCTCTTGAGTAGCGCACTCGTATTCTCCCATTTTCTGATATTACCTAAAACATGCAAGTGTTGATATATAATTATCTCTGAGAGGCAATGTGCTGAATATCTTTCCCAATAATGAAAGTTGCAATGAAACAAAGGAAAGTTTCATGTAGAAGGATTGGACACTTACATGTATCACATCGTGACGACTGACTTTCCTATGTATGTGACTGAGGTGGCGCCAAGATGGGACCACTGTATAATTGTTGTTATGTATGTAAAGAGTGTATTTACTATATCTTTTCTAATTGCGGAAGTTGCATGGAAGGCAACATGCAGACATCATAATTGTGCAGTCTGTAGTCACAGACGTAGAATATCTAAAGGAAGTCAAATACACAATGTGTTAAATAGCCTAGTGTATTATAGTGATACCCCCCCTCGATTTGCTCATGTGTGTACTTCATCATAGATTCATCAGAAATTTGATAACTTGTTTCATGCTTATTTTAGGTAAGGCGAGGATACATGAAAAATATGAATCAAGTATGAACTCCATGAAGAAGAAAATTGCCGACAGAGAGAAAGAAATTTCGCAGCTGAAGCGACAAGTTGCCTTTCCTACAGCCCCACCAGTCGTACACAATCGGAGGATTTCCTTCCCAGATTCTATGCCCAATAGGCCACCTCGAGGATTGAAATATAATACACTCTCACCTGTGGGTTCCAACCTTGCAGCTGCTATACCCAAGACATTACCCAAACCAGGGGCGACAAATACCATGTAAGTATGTATTTATGAACTGCACTTTGAATTTAGTAAGGAATATGATATTCTCGTGAAACATCGTCCTTATTTGGCAACTCTTTACTCAATTCGGGCAGAACATTACCCGATTCAGCCAAAAGACTCTGAACATTTGCTTGGACGCAATTTGTGAATTTACCCATCGATATTTTTATCTGGTGTCATCGATCACCTGTATCCTTCATAATAGTTATCATTCCTTCCTTTTCGGAAAAATCTTAAATTGATATGTAATGCCAATTCATGATTGCAGATTCTTCCCAATGATGTAAAATCTTAGTGGATTCCTTCACACATCGTGTGATCTCCTTGTCCTTAAACCTTACGAAGTGTATATACTACACCTTCATTCAATCAAAATATAGTTGTCACTTTTTAAACATTGCAACAGAATACTGACAAAAAATGCTGAATTTGGCTGCTTCAAAACATCTCAGCTCAGACCATAAATATATTATCAAGATTTGTTTGCATTTAATTTCATCTTTTTAATTTGAAGCTATGATTACCCAAAGGGCAGGACTCAATCCGACAGCATGGCAGCAGATGAAGAAAAGATGAGATTACAATCCACAATTCAACAACTTAGGAAGGAGGTACTGGAGAAAGATTCGGTAAGTTTCCTTCGTGTCATAAACCCGTGCCTTAATTTTACCACCAGAATTAATATGACTACACTTGTTATGTCGATGTCGTGTAATTTACCTTCTTAAAATGTACATTTTACCATTATTTGAGTAAAACAAATGAAATAAGATATGAAAATGAACATAGACAATACACCACCATACTACATAAATCATAAGAGTGGAGTTTCGTATTCCTTATCAATGCTAATCATCATGTTAACCTATTGCACGTTTATTACATTAGCGTGCATTTCGAACCTCTCTTAATAGTTAGTAATATCACATATTTAGTATTATTTTTGTTTTTACTGGTACTCTTTCTTTTGATTTATTTTTTCTTCTCTGTTATCTCATTCCCTTGGTTTAATTGTACCTCTCAAACATTTAAATCATCTCACTTCATTTTTAGGTATCTACAATATAGACATAGGTTTCTAGTGGTATCATACTCGTTACGTTAGCTGTATTGCTTTGTACGCATTTACAATTGTAAACCATATTGAGTGAAAAATATAGGTCTTAATCTCATAAATATGTGCTTTCAATGTAAACTTGTAATCATGAATCTGATATTGAGTTGAAAAGAAGCGCTTTCTCTTTTTTTTTCCTCAGAGAATATTTGAACTCCTCACGTCCGAAGGGAAGCAAAATGAGCGATACGAGGCAAGTAGTGGATTTTAGAATTAGAAAATGTTTCACATAAGGTATAAACGGTATAAGATGGTCATTCACGACCTATTGGGAGGATTTAATATGGAAGTTAAAACTGAGCTCCTTTTATTAACGTTTATCATGTTTAAAGCAGGGGCCCCATTGAGGATTAACAATTTTTAATAAATGGGATAATAATATCATTGGAAACACAAACGAGAAGTCAATTGCGACGAACAGTTTTATACGAATTTGCATAGGCCTGATGTCTTCTTGTTATAAATATATTTGTAATGATACAATACCCGAACGAAGCTTCCTATTGATATGGAACGAACTGTCGCAAATGACTTGCTTCACTCTTTTCAAGTATTTTGTTTGTCAAAAACGTTAATACAGTACTTACAAATTACCCATACGAAGGTTTCCCCCAACCAATTTTCATCTGTTCTCAAACGACTTAATGGTTCGATCATTCAATTCCGCGAAAATCGTGTACGCATAATAATTATGCATTTTACGTAAAATCAAATGCGCGAAAGGAAAACGATTTTTTTTTTGTAGATAGTTTGAAATAAACTAGGAAAAGCTATGAAACAGGATTTTATCACATTTGAAAGGTTTTATATTGAAAGTTATTTTAAGAGTGTGAATTAATAACAAAAATCTGATTTTAAAGATGAAAGATGAGATGAAAGTGAAATCCCATGAACTTGTAGCAAATGAAACAAGCACGTGGTGCTAAAAATGTTTTTTTTTTCACATTGAAATCAATTTTTCATTGTCATTGAAACCCTAATATTCATCATCACATTTCCCTTTGATTTGTTTTGCCATAATGTGTCCGGTTTTCAAACACTTCAGGGACCGCAGAACGTGANCCATGGTGTTTTCTGCGCTTAGTTGCAGTAATCATTTCATTTGGTATGTTATACTAATATACATATTTATATGAATATCACGCGTATGCAGATGCTTCGCAGAGAGAAAGACGATCTGGTAGCGTCTAAGGCAGAAGATCGCAAACAGATCCTTCAGCTTCAAACCATGATAGATCACCTACGACATGAACATGATGGTGGTCTTTACGAGGAGCTCGATGATGTGGTTACATCACATTATTCTACACCCTACACTGGAAAGATGGTCGACAAAAAGATGGCTGTACAAGGTGATAGTTCCCTTTGAATTTTATGAAGTATCGACATATACCCCCATTCACACTTATTTATTGTTTTGC
This sequence comes from Temnopleurus reevesii, assembly GCA_036244855.1. NCBI lineage: Eukaryota > Metazoa > Echinodermata > Echinoidea > Temnopleuroida > Temnopleuridae > Temnopleurus > Temnopleurus reevesii. The sequence goes on along the minus strand of BQKZ01000228.1, from coordinate 86,327 downwards.
CTGCATTGAGGCACTCGGATTGTTTTCCCGTCAATTGTTATCGTCTTGATCTTTTAAATTATTGAAAAAAGCTAGATCAAATTTTTGGTGAGTGCCCAATTGTTAATCGTATAAGCGTGCATTTGTTATTAGATTCAATAGTTAGGTAGAGCATAGACCTACCACCTCCGGCCTATGGGTAGAGTGACGATTTGAAACCATGATTATTTCAGTGATGGAAAACACAATTTTTATTCGTTTTCGTCACTGATCTAGCGCACATTTTATAGATTATTTTAAAAATTACCTGATAAAACATGAGATTATGCAATCTGTAAATAAAGAATACGCATGCTATGATCTTCAAATGATGTTTAGGAAGAAGTCTTTGACTCAGCCCGTGGATTGATCATTCTGATATGAATAGCCAATAGGTGCTCGAGTCCTTCATTCCCATTGTAAATGTTGAGATATCGCTGATATGACTGATGGGAAAAATACCAATATGAAAGAATAAAAATCGCATCAATGTGAGTCTGAGAAAATATACTGTAGCATTCTAGTTAAGGCAGACTCGCACCTTTGCGTTTTTAACCTGTGTCAGCCCAGCGGTTTTTTTTAAAGTTAAAAACGCGGCCTTGGCGCACAGTAGTATATGCGATCGGGCGGTGGACTGACGTTCGGCTTGCGCCAAAGGAGCCCACGCCGAACGTCAGTCCACCGTAATGTTTCATGTTATCATGTTTACAGATGTTGGTGACTTCTTGCGACAGATAGGTCTTCCGCAGTACGTGCAGGTGTTCAATAATGAGCAGATTGATGGGATGTTGCTTCTCCAGCTGGATGAGGACATCATGGTTGGTGATCTGTCCATGAGAAAGATCGATGCAAGGAGACTCATCACCAAGATACAGCGATGCAAATAGTTTGACGTTCACAAATTCATTGTTTTTATGCCAAATGCGTCAGATGACGCATCTTGACTGAATTTTGCGCAGTGAAATTTGTGCAAATTTATGACGAAATGAAACTGGTAGATATCCCTCTTAAGTTGCAAAGAAAAGGGATCCCGGCCCCTAAAACTGTAGGAATGCCAAATTAAGGCACTCGATGTGTATTATTTAAGATAAAACCCGACAAAGTCAAAGTCACCGCATCGTCTTGAAGATCAGATCAAACATACAGATGATATCATGTCAGTGTGTTTTGTAAAGTTTGCAGATGGGTTTTACTATTATCTTATAAATCTCGCTACCGAAACCTACCATACCGTCAATACCGATCTGTTTGAGTTGGGAAAGAGACTTACGGTTTGAGAAGATAACGTATATCATTTCGGAAAATGTATTAATTATTTTTCCTTGGACATCATCGGAGGTAGTTGTGCTTCGTCATAGAATCATGCAATGGTGTAATGATAGTTCATATATTTGGAAGAAAGTATAAAACATATGTCATTTCTCGATCTAAATCTTGGCTAAAATGAATGCGCTATGCATGAATGTTTATATCCGGAACTTGGCAACCCAACTCACACGCGTTGTTTACAATATAAACTGCATAGTGCCATTTACAATTTTCATTTTTCTTTTTATCAAACACTGTGATTCTGATTAGAAACATTTATGGAAAGCTCGTAAGTCAGAATATGAGTCAGGTTTCCGCGGCCATTGCTCACTTAACATCATTTGCATTATGATGCAGTAAGATTTGACACTCCGGCAACAGGCAAATCATTGATAAATATCAAATGGATATCACTTGATTATCAAATGGATATCACTTGATTATCAAATGGATATCACTTGATTATCAAATTAATATAATATGATTACCAAATTAAGCGAATATCGATTAGCAAAAATAAAAAAATTACTAGACAGACCCGTGTTTACCAAAAGATAACTGGTCTTTCTTGAGAGTTCTGAATGATCTCGCTTTCTGCTTCAGTTCTTGCTTTCTTGTACATTTGTTTGTATAATACTTTTTTTTATCATATTTATGAGACCTTTGTATGTTTTATGTGTAGTTCATGTTAGAGAAAATAAAAATGTAAACTTTAAGACAAACACCAATTTTTGGCCAATAAATTATAGCAATGGAGACCCAAGATGTGGTCATGGTGATTTATCGAATGCTCCATTTAAAATATGGAACTTCTAATGTATGATTTTATATCTTAAGTAACAAGAAGAAGATGTTACTGGAAAGTAAATTATAAATCATGTATCTTTGAAAACACTGGCGAAAATAAAAACTTCATCAGTACTTAAGTTGTTTTTCTAGGTACGGGACGAATAATTTTAGTGAACTACAAAGAATGACAAAACAAGCAGGAAAAACCACGGGCGAAACTTTCAATCTGAAAGAATGATGCGAAATGAAAATCAATCATACTGCGGAGCAGATTACAAAAAAATGAAACTCACTTTTGCTCAATGTACGGCAGAACCCAACGTCTTCCTAAATATTTTGCTTCTCCTTCTACCGTATCCGTCTCTAAAAGACCACAGCATGAATTCACTCTCTTTGCAGTTAACAATAATCTAGACAGGTGTCTTACCTGTAGACCACCGAGAGCCGATGGTAGCAGGCTCGATTCGTGTTATAGCAGCAGGTACAAGAGAATGGAAATACAATTAGAAATGACCAACATATTACTCAATTTAACTGAGAGATACTTAAATCAATATTTATATAACTACATTATTTGAGCATTGGTCGTACAAGTGTACTAAAAGATGAGATAAATATTTCGTAAATGAAGGAACGATTCTTATTATCAATTGAATGAATTATTTGTGTTGGGTAGATAAATAACTGAAGTAATTCTTGCCTTATCCATGTTATCCCAATATGGAATCGAGCCCGCCACTACCATCGGATCTCGGTGGTCTAATGACCAGTCAGACACCTGTCTAGCCATCGGGAGATCGTGGGTTCTATTCCTTTTGATAGCTTCTCAGTAAAGCACTGTCAATCAGTGTTTATCCATGTTGGGACACGGCAAGAATTATTTCAATTATTTATCTACCCAACACAAAAAAAAAATCATTCAATTGATCACAAGAATCGTTCCTTCTTTTCCTTCTTTTTATATAATCTTTTAGTGCACTTGTACGACCCATGCTCAAATAATGTAGTAATATCAATATTGATATCTCTCAGTTAAGTTATGTCACTCCTGTATACTGAGTCAGGTTTTGTAATATGTTGGTCATTGCTAATTGTCTTTCCATTCTCTTGTCTATATTGCTTTAATTGTGTCTTCGCACGGTCCCGTGGAAGATCAACTTTTGTTGAATGGGCCATCCTGTAGAAATATTGTATAAATAAATGTATATGAATAAACAAATAAATTGTAAATACGTGTACATTTTGGTGAGCAACTTGAATTTTCTTACAAAGTACAATAAAACGAAATTTAGTCGAATTGAATTGAATTTGATCTAGGATATCTAATTCGAGAAAGATTTTCAGAGTTTGACCAAAGTATAGTACATGATGTTCTAAATTATTTCCACCAGCGTAGATGATTGAGAATACATGTGCATAATGAAGTGAAAATAAAGAGCACATATTAGGTCTTTGTACCAGGTAAAAAATCTTAAATCAAAATATTGATAATGAAATTATCAATGAACTGAACTGAACTGTTTGCCAATGCGTTTGTTAGAGATAAAGGGCAATATATATCTTTAATCGGCGTCTAGTGTCAGAAAATGAAACATGACTTGCTACATTTGCATTTTCCTACATGATAACATTATTTGCTAATTGATAAGTGATGAATTATGGTCGATGTAGGGGTTTTCCTGTAGATATACTGTACTTGTACAATCTATTGGCGAACGGCGTAACAAAATTCGCCTTGTTAAGTTTCATTTTGTTGATGCATTGATTTTGTTGATGCATGTTTGTCGTGCATTTATGCTATTTATTTTTTCATTTCATTTTTTTGCTCATTGAAATTGTCCATAACAGAGAGCCTATAATTCAGAAATATAGTCACTTATAATCTTGTACATGTATATATGATTCTTCTCATATTTCTTGTTCCCCAAAACGCTCCCAAGCATGAGAAAAGAAAACATTATTCTATACCGTAAGCCTCCAATTCAGGCCCATTCCTAATTCTATTTTGCATACATACTCATAATGTGAAAGCACACAGACACACACGCAACATGCACACACACATACACACACACACCTATACACACATTTTCACCTCACCTCTCTCTCTCACACACACACATACACACACACACACACACACACACACACACACACACATGTTCACCTCTCTCTGTCTCTCTCTCACACACACACACACACACACACATGTTCACCTCTCTCTGTCTCTCTCTCTCTCTCTCACACACACACACACACATACAAATACACACACACACTGACGGTCTCCCCATCTATCTTTATCAGTCTCTTTTACTTTTCAATTGCTTCTCTTCTCAGATCTCCTTCCAAGATCGATTTAACAATGTCACATAACAAACATTTACAGTTACTCAAATTTCATCGTTTTAGATTTGTTTAATAAATTATTTGTATATTTCCCTAAAGCTGAAAAATAAATAAAAACACTGCGACATTCATCTTCAGAGAATACTTACACGTCATTGATACTATCGAAATATTTTACAATATAAAAAGCCAACCAACTTAGCTGGCGCTATACCAAACTTGGCGACGTCAACATTTACTTTTTATATTCTTCCGTTGAACAATTCATGCTTTCGGAATCATATAAAATTTATGGATTTTCATCATCACATTTTCTGAATGATATTTCTGAACAATCTGATGAGACTGTAAAATGACCTAGCATTTTTAGCCGATTAATACGCACATTGAGATCTCATTTGCTTTTGGGGTTGGATCCATGCATTTCCATTCAAATTTGAGTTATTAGTCATTTTATTCAGACATTTACTCATTTGAATTGATGTATTCATAATAAAGCATGTGTACAGCATAAGACTGTTTTCAATCATGGTCCTGATTATTACATGGTTTAGATAAACACTGCATCATAATTCATCTTGCTCTGTGAATTTGAAATGTATTTCCAAGTTATTATAACCGGGAAGAAAAAACATTTCAATATTGAGTTTTCCAAATACGTGTGTACAAACTTCAACACAGTAACACGTATTCCTCTGATGTTCTAATAATAATAATAATAATGGATCTAATTCCCTTTGCAAATAAGTTCACCCTTCAGTCACATGGAGATGTTGAATGACAAGAGAATCATATCTTCTCGAAAGATAATATTTAGAAACAAATATCAGATCCACATTTAAATTTCAGAAAATACATAAACCGATTCCTTGACACACCACACGTTTATATAGGTAGCACAAGTGGAAAGCAAACTTTGTCGTATTTACTTGGGAATCTTCGCCATATTTTTAGTATTTTAGGAGAGTCTCTCGGATACCTTACCTTTCCATATTTGTCATACAAAGCTATTGGAAGGCAAGATGTTGCTCAAATACAATAGTTTGACTCCCGAAGGACGTTTAATGATGTTTGCCACAGCGACAAATTAGTCTGAGCCGACTAATCTAATGAAATAATTTATTCAGATTGGATGAAAAGCACTACGTCTGTTGCTATATTAATCTTCGAACAATGAGTGTTTGTCGTTGCGTAAAGTTTTATGAAACGACCTCATGAAAGCTTTTTTTATGACAAGAAAGTTGTTCGCTATAGAGAGCATTACCTACTGTACTTAATTTCCTGTCATCCATACGATCCACTTCCTCTTCACGATGTAACAGTTGCATATATATATATAGTAAGATTGTCTGTTACACATAGCATTGCTTTTTAAATATGAAATATAAAAATAGCACCAATTCGATCTGCATGTTTATGTTGAACATCAATAGCGCAGAAATATGGTTACAATGAGCTTATGAAAATAATAAACTTTGAAATGCAAAATTAAAACATCATTCATAAAAGTATTACATACATTATACCCTCAGATCTGTCCGGCCAGTAGTTACCATCAAATAAGGATATTCATCTTACTATAATCAAGACTTATCTTAGGATTAAACTCTTAGATGATTGAAAAGACATATTGGAGGATTTTAGCCTTCTTTAACCACCCCTTATTTTTTCAATTCGTTACAAAACTCATAGTCAGTCAACCACATTTAAAAATCAACAGCTATTCTTCAATGAAACATTATATTCATATCCAAAATGCTTGCCATGTTGAGTAAACTACATAGCAGACGGTCATTTGTGGTATTTGTTTTACTTAGAATACCTATATTCATACGATTTCACGTTCATCTAGTACTGTACAGCTGGAAAGGTGACGTGGCTTACAAATATGATTAATCTAGTTGTTGGGAGATTCGTGTAAATTAAACAAGAACTTGTCATTTCGCTATGTTTTATTATGATACCAACGTTGTATGTCCTGCAATTTTCTTAAGATGCATCATTGCACCTTGCAACACTGGGAACACCTCCGGGGGCAAATATCGCTCCTTTTCATAAACAGCTGTGGGGCTCGTACTCACGCCATGAGAGATGGCTTCATTCCAAGCCAAAGGCTCTAACTACCGAGTTGCTTGCACCTTTCAAACGTATGCGCATTCTAGACATCAAATATAAACTCCGTATGCCTGAACGGTGGAGGTGCATTTCCCTAAAAGATGTCTAGGTCTCCACACAAATACGTTGGGAGTTCAAATGTCCAGGGCCCGTACCATAAAGGTTTACGATTAATCGCTAATTGATTTTGCAGCCAATTGCAAACTTTAGTACATGACTTGCCATAGACTTGCAATTGATATAAATCGCTATCAGATTAGATCAGATCAGATCAGAAATCGCAAACATTTATGTTACGGGACCCAGATGACAATAGGAGCGGACACACAGCTCAGTCGTAGATCGTATACATGATTCGTGGTGCGAGATCGAACCCCACAGCTTTCCCTCCTTTTCAAGATATATTTTGTAGAAAATATTGTGCCGTTTATGTACAGGTACAATAATGTACCCTTAAATGTGCTCCCAGCATTGCATTATTTTGTACCCTTAACGATGCATACGTGCACATTTTCTCGAGTGTGTCCAACTTGTAGCGTAAGAACCATCAGTCACTATTATAAAACTTTGAAAGAAAATGGTGGAAAGTTGTCGTCAATCCTGGCCGAGCTTTCAGTAACACAGCCGTTTGCTTCAAGTTTATAAAGTATTTTGAGTTGAGTACATATCCATACGAGACGAATTTTGGTTCGAGATTCAATCAATTAATGAAATTGTTTTCAGTTGTCACATTCATAGAAGTTATATTTCTACCTAAGTACCTAATAGAAAATGGAAAATATTTTTTTTTAATTACTGAATTTTTCTACGAGTTAATTCACAAAGAGTTTCCAAAATGCAATAGCAACCTACGTTTAGCTTTATGTCAAGTTTGTGTAAAATGAATACAATTTTGAAAGAAATGCTTCAAGGGAAAGAAAAAGAAAAAAGGTATGGTATTTTCTGGTTTACAAAATCATATACGAAAAGGCACAAAGACGTCCTGTAGATTTTTTTTTTTAAAGATCGTTAAAAACATTATATACATTTTTACTTTTTGACAATGTCACAATATATAGAATATAATTTTCACATATAATGTTTCGTCTAAAAAGGTATCGAAATAAATAAGATTTTATTTACACATGGCTCAAAAGCAACAATAGTGAAATCTTAATAATTCTGAAACATTTCATTTGGATAATGTAGAAACTTTTTGCATTTTTCTGTGATATAATTTTGTGTGAGAACATCACTATTATCCATGGGCAAACATGACAAAAAAAAAACCATCATTTATGACAACAAGAAATATTTTAAATGATCTGTTAAGAGTTTTAGCAAATTCAATTCCTTGTTTTTCAGTTCATAGATATATGTTTTTAAAAAGGAATGTCAACATTTCAGCAATATTTCAATTACGATAAGAATATCTAAGATCAAACATTTTTTTAGTAATTCCATGTCAAAATCTCAATTAGTTGAAATCATCTTCGGGTTTTTTTTTTTAAAGATCTGAATCCTAAATGAAATGTTCAGTCGTCTTAATTAGTTTGATTAAACTTATTTGTTGTTGAAAGTATATAGCACCTCAGAAAAATAGATTTCATAATTTTCTCAATTGTAATACCTCCAAATATGCATATTCGTGTGTCTTCGTTAATCAAAGTCTGTTTAGAAGAACGATTACGCTATTTGCTCACGATGCAAATATAAAGTGATGAAGAACGTTTTTACTGCATGACAGATTTACACCTAAATGATATAATGTGTGGCATTGACCACGAGAAGGAATGACAGACTCTGTCTTCACTTAAACGTTTGTTTAGCCGATACATTTAGAAGTCATCAAAATCCTTGATACAATTTTTTTTCCATAGCCTTGGCATTTATGGGCTATCAAAATTGTTTCCATCAACGCTCTGTTTCAAGATTCGGGACACACTTTTTCATATCATGAGATTGTGCATGTATCTAGATCACCGTCTTCGTTATGAAGTTCATCTTTCATTCTTCAACTGATACAGAAGTCCACCATAGCAATCAACGTTGATAATTATCACACAGGTGATATGCACTTTGTCCACTGTGCAGAAAGCGTCCCAAGTCTACCTACGTTGAAATCCTGATAGATTTGTAGCTATCCATTGAGCGCGTGAATGGCAAAACAAGGCAAACAATTTCAAGACAAACATATCATAGATATTCGAGAAAATATATAAATTTGTCCTCTCTCTTTTTGGTCAAAAGTATATATAAATCAATATACATCGTGAGATGAGGGGTAAAGTTTTTTGCTTTATCCATAGCGTTCTTCCCCGTTTTCATAAAATCATCATACTTGTAGTCATTCACTCTGTTTTCACTTTTGTGTGTCGTTTAATCCACGAGGTATACCTATGCAGTCTTGTGTAGTAGCCATATTTATCTTGATCATCACATGCATCACCCCAACTGACGGTACCAAGTATATACCATCTACCATTACTATGTTGTCTGCTGAATGGTGCGCCACTGTCCCCTTCACACGCATCGCCACGATTCGCTTCTTTAAAACCAGCGCAGAACATATTGGATGTGAATTCGTATTCCGTCGCCCGTCGGCATGTTTTTCTCTCGACCACGGGCACGAAGACCTGGTTGAGATAGCGAGGGTAATCCATGTTTTCACCCTTTCGTCCCCATCCAGATACTGAACCATAGCTACCATTCTGCAAACAAAACAAAAAATAGAAAATTATCCAGTAAGATAACCAAAAATTTATATTACATATAAATGAACCACAGCATGGCCTTGGGAGGGGGGGGGGGCTGCGTTGTTGAATGTTTTTTGCTCTTCGCGCGGAGGTTATGCGCGTCAACGAAAAATAGTGAAGCCAAAAATGCCGAATAAGGGGTGTTCGAAACAAATGCAAATTGTATTTTCATTAAAAATTAATAAATCTATGATTATTTTTGTTTCGACCGGATGAAATGGCTCAAACCTATGATATTTTCTCATCTTCTACCTTTCATTTGTACATTGTCCATTGATCTTCTCACCTAGTCAGTTTTATGTATATAATTGTATATATAAGTAAACTGCTAATTCTAAACTACATTTCTCAGCCGTGAGGCTTGGGATTAAACAAAATATACTTTTGCTGGATAATATACTTTGTTTGTTAATGGATGCAAGCAAAATGATTATCTGGACTCACACCTGAATGATTTTATTTTCTCTAATGATCATAGTTTTTTAGATTTAGATTTGAAACATACCTTTAGGTAGGATTTAGCAAGTTTAGTTGAAGGGAAACAGATGGGTTTGACGTAATCGTTGAATTCGATGCGTTCATTGAGTTTAATAAGTGCGATGTCGTGATCGAGCTGGATATCAGAATAGAATCCTTCGTGAACGACAATCTCGGCGACATCGTAAGCACGTTGATGGATCTCCGGCATCAGGCGATCATAGTCTCCCAACTGGATCTTTAGGGTTGAGGCTGTGTGTGACTGCGCCTGAAAAAAGATGGAGAAATATTAAATACATATATTTTTCATTATCTTTGTTAATCCAATGATTATGTCGATTTTAAATGGAGTTTGTATCAAACATCTCGGTTATATAAATGTCAAGTTGTTAAATTGCTACATACAAAATTCTATTCCTGATGATTTGAATATACTAAGGAGAATTAAACTCCCCTTGAATGTGACAATCGGTAAAATTAGGTCACGAAAATTAAGGCTTTCCTTGATATCATTTGGTGGGGGTAATCAATTAAAACCAATCGTTTCAAATTATGTAGTTATTCCTTTATCATATATAGCAGCAGGTGGACTTACTTATAATGACATATGTATTGAGCATTAGCATTCTGCCCTTCTCTTGAGGGAAAAAATGCAGGAAAAGGGTTGTGAATCCTTTAAAAAAATAATATTTGCCAGAGTATTGACGACTTTATCCTTATCGTTGGATGAGGAAACGTTGTAAGCTAAGTATTGATTCCTACCTGTACGCAATGTGCTGCTGTGATGATCCAGTATTCATTGATGACAGTTCCAGCACAGAACATACGGCCGGACTGGACACTCCAGAGTTGGGCCATCCACGGCGCTGCTCCTCGAGGGGCTCGCATCCCGGTACTGATACGACCTGAGCGCTCCTGGGCACGACCACAAACTAGGGAGAGGAAGGAAAAACAGAAATAATAAGTGATAGGTGCGTAAGTGAGAGTGAATTTGCGAG
>BQKZ01000228.1:61842-74806 GCA_036244855.1 Temnopleurus reevesii | reverse complement strand
AGGAGGGAAGAATAGTGAGGGAGGGGGTGGGGGGGGGGGGGGGGGGGGTTGAGGATGATAAAGGAAGAAAAGTTAGGGAGTGGGTATGGGTGTGGGATAGTGTGATATGGATGAGCCCTGTGAAGGAGTGGGTGTGGGAGGGGGATATACGTGTAGTGTGGATGAGGGAAGAATAGTGTGGGATTGGATGTGGGAGTGAGAGGTGGATGAGGGAAAATTAGTTAGGGGGCGAGTGTGGGAGCAGGATGGTGTGAGAAGAATGAGAGGAGAATAGTGAAGGATTGTGTGTGGGAGTGGGAGGGTGTGATATGGATCAGCCTTGTGAAGGAGTGGGTGTGGGAGGGGGATAGTGTGATATGGATGAGCCTTTTGAAGGAGTGGGTGTGGGAGGGGGATATACGTGTGAGGAAGATGAGGGGAGAATGGTAAGGGAGTGGGTGTGGGAGTGGAAGGGCATCAGGAGAAGGAGGGGGGAATAGTGAGGGAGGGAGTTTGGGAGCAGGATAATGTGAGTACGATGGGGGGAAGAATAGTGAGGGGATTGGTGTTGAAGGGGGGAATGTGGGTGTAAGGAGGATGAAGGAAAAGAGTGGGGGATCAGGTGGGAAAAGTAAAGGACGTAAGATATCGAGCATTATCTGGACATTCATCTAATCATTAGCCTACTTTTCTTCAATCAAATGACGTTACTACTAGCTAGAGTGCACCGGTACCCTCAATGTGCGTGGGAGATAACTGAAATAAATCTGCGGACAGAGTGCAGTGAATCATATCTCCAAGCTTAAAATAAGTTTAAGATAACAAAGAAGACAATCACAGCATATTTTAAAATATTCTGCAAAAGGCTTAAAAATACAGTCGAAATGTAGAAAGGGGTGTAAAGCGCTTACTGCATTGCTTAATATGATAAATGCAATGTTCATTCTTGGAATAGTAATGGCTCAAATACTTTTCGAATCTGATGGTAATTACGTGTCTAACAAAATCTGGGTAGTTTCGTTTAATTTGTTAAGGTTGCTCAAATTGAGTTCGCTAATCTTACCAATAATAGAAGTAATTACAAAGGGAAATTGCTAAAATACCATGAAATTCTATTTTTTATCAAAAAAAATCTTTTCTTGTGAATATTCTTTCAACCAAGAAAAAATCTGATTATTGAGAAAAATATTGTTGAATGTTAAAAAAAATTGCCAAATATGGTTCAATCGTGAAACCCAAATTTTCATAGAGTTGATTTCCATTCCGTTATATGCTAACAACATTTTCATGTATATGCTAACAAAGATTCATGAAAACCATATATATAAGATATAACATATTCGACGGTTATGTTTTATAATAAAAGTCCCATATACATGTATAAGATATTGTTTGATCTTTGCCAATCAGCACTCTGTAAAAATGTAAAAATTATGTGCATATTAAAATCGTTCTAAAATTACCCCGTATTGAAAAACTTTGAAGATTTCCTAAACGATTCTGAATTACCTAAGCAGCCATATTGAAACCTTTTTATATTCTTGAACCTTTTCCCCGCGGTTTTCTAAGATCCGGAGCAAAAGGGTTACATTTTTAAAGACACAAACGGGTGGATATATTGACTCTAAACATGTTTTCTCACAGAAATTGTTTTAAATCAGCGGAAACCCATTGTAAATTTGGCTAGAGAAGATTACCTGCTTAGTTACATAAATTGTTTGGTGTTTCACCGAAAAGATATGTTTGTCCAATTCCCAAATGGAAGGGCTATATGATGGCGCTGATTACATCTCATTTGGGATTTTGAGTAGTGCAGTTGAACACAAATCAATTTACTCCCGTTTGTACTCTGAAGTTAATCTGTCATATTCTTTCCGTATCCCTTTCTATCCTATTCTTTATCCCAGAAGTCCTTCAAGTGTGCATCTAATCTCTTTTCCCCAAATCATTTATTTCTTCTGTCTGCCCATCTTCTTTTACATTAGAGAAGTAGTGAATGCGGAACAATGTCAGAAGAAATCCATCTTGTAAGATGGAAAATGCTTTATACGAACATGACAAACAGACAGAGGTGTTACCCATAGATAATTCATTTTCTCCAAAGACTGCAAGAGATGACAGAATTGCATAAACTGTTTACCATCACGAATAAAAAGATGATGTCCCTTCAGCTAAATTAGTGTTATAAATATATATTTGAAGGAGCTGCCCGACGAATGGAAGAGGGTGTCAACTTTTTCAAACCTAACGGGACGTCTGCAATGACCTATTTGATTTCCTTAGCTGTCTTGATTCTCTGATTTTCAGGAAATCTTTTGATTCAAAGTTATGACCTCATGCTATCCGAGCTGGCAAACTTCACGCAATTACTCGTGCAGAATTATGATATGCAGAAAAGGTCGAGGTCAAGATATATAATTATCTTGCTAAACAGACTTCAAATCTATCTGGGTAAATTATATTCTGAAAAATTTAGAAAGTGTAATGTTAAAGAAGAGCAGTTTTTGTTCCTTTAATAGGGAAATGTCTCTTCTTTTAGAATGCCATCAGAGCCACATTATCGATTTCGTCTTATGATTTTCCAAACCATGAGGCTAACCCACATCCTACAAATGGCGGAGTCGCCATTTCTACACTCAAGTATAAGTATTATTGAAAGGAACTTTCCGGGTTCAAATTGATATACTCATTGTGATGTACATGTATCTGTTCGTAGATTGTGTCGTTTTGTAGATTGACTCAGCAGTAAAAGATGTTTTTAATTTTGTTTCAGACTCAGCCCTCCTTTAACCCTTACAAAACTCTCATTCAATCATCAGAAATTATTGCTAAGCGAAACATTTGTTTTGACCCAATATTTCTGTCCTGCTCCTCTTTGAGGACAGCGGAAGTTTCCTTCGACTGTAATAAAAAGAGGCTGACTGAGCGGTCTTCGTGGTTACAATGTACAAAATCACACTTGTCATCATTCTGAGTCATATTTTATCTGGAGTATGATTAGAATATTTCCCTTTTCGCAGCTTGCTTTACTTGGGGCAATAAAATGTTTGTTGAGGTCCTGGAGAGGGTTGGTTTGGTGATTGGTGCTAAGATTATATGTGAAGTCAGCTTTCAAGTTTCAACGGAGTACGGGTTGTCTTTTACTATCAATAATGACAAGGAAAATGTTAAAAATTCATTACTACCCATGAGGCTTGTCAAATCGACAGCAACAAATTTTTTTGGCATTTAGCTCAATATGGGTTCAAATGAGACTGCTAATACTTTAGTTAAATAGGAGCAGCACAATACCTACAATAATAACTCTCTTGACAATACTATTATAAATTCCCTGTTTTTAAATATGTTGTTTCCTTCATACCCATCGAATCGAATGATCCACAATCGAATGAATTGGTTTTCATTCCCTATTCTTCAAATCCAATCTAATAGAAAGATTTATACTTGTTACGTGCAAGTGGATATCCAAACATCCCAGCTCATTCACAAGGGATAATCTATCTCTAGGGATTTGTCGCTACCTGTATTTTATGCTCGATATCATCGTTCCCTGGTCTATTCAAGGTGCACAAGGCGATATTTCAAAAGCAATTGGTAGTCAGCTAGCATTGCAATTACTTCGGATTAATGATACTATGAAGGTTAACCAGTCAATTAAAATACCACTCCCGAAGGAATTACGACCAATTTCTATTCACCACTAAAGATGAAATATCTAATAGCTTCTGATAAGTTCATAAATACCGTGTAATTCATGTTTTCTGTTTGTGATCGGGATGTAGTTACAGGCAAGCGTGCCAGGCATTCGGCGTCTGTCACATCGGCTCCCAAAGATCGTAATGAATTCAAGCAAAGGATGTTATCATCATGTCCCCTGATTCATTCTTAATCACCTGACAATTTGTGTTTACGAGGACTCAAAAAAAGTGCAAGTTGGGGTCACGGCGATAATACTGTACCATGAATGCCAAATAAAACACAATGTTGTTCTCAGACATTCTGTCAATATTGCCGAAACATTCCAGCGGAATGCAAAGAAAAGTGGAGCTGAGCAAAAATAGTTATGAGAAATATACTTCTTGATTTTAAAAGGTACTGTAAAATTTGATACATGTCATTCGCCCACCCACATCCGCAACTGAAACCAACATGGATTTTGGAGCCTGTCGATGCTTTGGACAAGGGGTTTGTTTCTTTTTCTGAAGAAGTGTGTTTATACAAAAATCAAATAGAGAATTAGATTGGTATTGGCATCAGAACTTTCTAAATTCAGAACGACAATGACCAAATATAAAACGAACAATGAACACATCATTTTTTTGGTAAGTTCACAGGGGTCTTGCAATTCATGGTACTGCACCGATTGATCATCATTTGTCAGACGACCATGAACAGAAGTCTACAAATAGGCTAATCTTTTGAAAAAGTGTCCCCTCATGGTCAGAAATCTCTAATCTCTGTCAGATCGAACCAATTCTTATTTCCCCAAAGGACTTTTGATCTAGGGAGGCAAATTGAGAGAGAAGGAAGGGGTGAAGTTCATTGCCCATAGCCAGACAGCGTAACAGATAGGCAGGGGCTTGCTTGGAAACAAGACCTTTATGTTAAGTAGTTGGTAAATAATCGGCAGGACAGCAAGATGAGACTGTATTTTCTTATTCTTTGGATATTTCAAATGACAAAATAAGATGTGGTATTCCATTCATAACCCGAGATTCATGTTCTCACAACAGAACAGAAGATGGGTAAATATGAACCTACCCAATGGGAGGGTACTGGGCCGATGGAAATGCACATGTACACAGGATGATTCGTGTGACTGTTGCATTGCATATTCCATGTTTGCTTCTTCATTAAAACATTTCAACGATAAGTTTCACTGTGTAAGGTCGATGGCACTCCTCCCACTCATATGTATTTTTATATCATCTACAAAACCCGTCTGCGATAAGTTATATCTTGTGATCCCATGAGTTTGAAATATATGTGAATGATTGTATAAGAATCATTTTCTGTCATAGATGATCATAAAAACGGGGACAGATGGACTTACTGTGCAGGATGTTGGGTTCCACTGGGATATCAGAAACTGCGAATGGTCCTACACCCCTCTGCGTCGAGGCTGCTACCAGGAACTTGTACCTCTGCAATGAGTCGACACCGGGGAGGACGATGAACTCCCTTCGAGTGCTCCCCCGATGTATGACTCTGTCGGTGTTGATGTCGATCAACATGTAAGCATAGGTCACAATGTGGCCCCCTCGCCAGCCGCAAGATGGTGGATCCCATGTCAACTTGAGAGCGTTTTGGCTCTGGAAGTTATGATGGATGTTGATGGGAACGTCTGAGGGTACTGCAAATGAGTTTAAAAGAAATTAAACAAAAATCGTGAGTCATGTGTAGAGCAGGAGATTCTAATATTCCTGTTCACCAACGTCACTTTCAGTTCACTCCATAAATACCAGACTGACTATGTTCGATATTATCATCATTACGTTTCAAGATTGCAGAAATTATTTTCAAATTCAATCGAATGAAAACATCTTGTCACTTTAAGATTGGTTAGACATTATTAAATTGAAAGAAAACATCTTTGCAGAAATTATTACAAAGTACATTGAAAGAAACATCTTGTTACTTTAAGAATGGTTAGGCTATAGGCTATGTATCACAAAACATCATCATCGAATTAATTTTCAGGGCTTTCTTCTGATAATATCTACGTTTTCTTTAACTGCCAATTTCCTTGAACATAAATAAATTATATCACACGTCATGAGGAATTTGCAGGCTGCGCGCCGATCAGAAACATGTAACTGTCTGCGGATGCAAGGTGAATTATCGCTTTCATAGATAAAACTCTTCACCCGATTGTGAGACAATCATGACAATGTTTAGTTTTGAATTGCTAGCCGATCAGTGCAGGCCAGTTCATTTGTTTCATTTTGTACTCATTTTTCTGATTCAGGGGCTAACCGTGAGTTTCTTTTTTTAACAGTATTTTTTGTTTGATGTAAGTAAACGTATATTGGCTATATCGATGTCCAGACTTTTCTTCAAGGGTTCACCTCATTTCTATGCCTAAAGTTATCTTGCGTGGCAGATAAAGTTCTTTTAAAGAAAATCCCAACTCTGCTTTTACCATGGCAACCAATGTACGTGAGGGCCATTTTTCATCACTGGAGGAACTTGGTATGTCGTAAAGGATATTTCAATGTTTGGCACGCTGATAGATATTGACAATTCAAGGTATATTTCACAAGATTTAATGACAGATATCTATATAGAGGGTTTGAGGTGGATTTTCGAAAGTCGATTTTCTTTTCAATATTTCATCACGGCTATTCTATGTCACTACCCAAACCTACAGAAACCTCATCTCTTTACGAGGAAAGATGCCAAGAAGATTTGTAATAATCTAAAGATAGCTAGAACGACAAAGAACTATTTATGTGATGATTCAAGTTAGGAAACAAAAATTCAAAATTGTAATATATAGGCCCCTACTCAAGGTTCAGTGGCCAAGAGCTATAACCCTTTGTCAAAACAACGACACATCATCACCTTTGATTATAGTCAGGCCATGCTTGTTGCTCTGTCACATCCAACATAAACATGTGGGTACATTCTTAGTGGATGAGATATGTAGTAGGCTGAAGCCTAAGATGTTTCAAGTTCTTTTTTCTTCGATTCAAGTGATGAAAGCATAAATTCCTCCCCACTCAGCATCGATATCACTTACCATTTTTATGATAAATATGAGGCCAAAGAGATATGAGTCACTATCAAATACATAGAATTGAAATCATGTTTTCTTTCTTCCTATACCATTTATTTCCCCTTAACAACCAAACCAAGTAAAACAAAGCCGGATATTTTAACCAGGCATGATTTCAACATCATCCCGTGACTTTCCAACTCAGTCTGACCTTCGTGTGTTTCACAATCATTAGCGATGAACCATCTATTAAAACTGATTTGCCTCTTTTCAATAAGAAATTGCTGCTTTTTCGGGATTTCATACAAAATAACCATTTGGCACAGATGACTTCTTACTTAATAATTACTAACGAATTCAAGATGTACATTTGCATGTCTTTCTAAAAAAAAATACAATGTTTACCCACGTGACCAGAAGGGAAAACCCCAAACCCTCGAAATGATCCTTGTCTCGAGTGACAGTTACCACACGTGCGTCCGGATTTGGATACCGAGGGGGGGGGGGGGGGGGGGGGGGGNNNNGGATTGGTAGACCGGGGGGGGGGGGAGGGGGGCTCGACCTATTTGATATTTTCCGCCCCTTCCCTCTTCGAGGGGCTGACAACCAATAACGATAATAATACAAATTTCATCAGCTCAAATTTGGCGACAAATAACCCCACCCCCACACACTGCACTGTATTTGTGATCCGCTGGCCTAGTTAAGTAATCCACGAAAGTCTCTTTAATCTATCATGACATCAAGTTGGCTAAAATCCAAATATTAATTATCAGAGCTAGCAAATCTCATAAATGAGCATCCAAAGATCCGGTATGATAATGCTTCCGTGTCCTTCATCTTGCAATTTTCTATGGCATATCTCTATTGAAGGGTAGACAAATTATCGTGGTAATAGTCGAGGGTTTAGTTTTCGTTTTAATTGATAAAAGAAAGGGATAACTGATTGAATTTATCATAATTTAGGCTACAAGAAAAATGTTGATAATTTTTCGGCTTTTTCGATATCTTACTTTTTGATGATTAACAATTATAAATAGCTTGCATTTCTCTTCATATGGTCAAATGAAAACCCGTTCTCCAAACTAACAAAAATATGAAACGCAGAGATCCTTCGATCAAAAGTTCATCGGCAATTATATTTAAGTTTCTCATTCAGGTCCCTCCAAAATCACACTTTTTCAATATACCTGTTTCGGCCGTCCTCTTCGTCGAGTTGATTTTCGGGCTGGTTCCAAACTGGTTCCTTGCCGCTACGAAGATAGTATAGCTGGAGTATGGGTGTAGGCCCGTTACAATGTAATGTGTCTTGGTGGTCGAACCCGCCGTCGTTATCCTGTTCATCTGGTTTGGTAGAAGCGACGTATCGCACTGATCGACGTTATCCTGTCTGTATTCGATCACGTAGTCATCAAGTGAGCAACCATTGGTGATGGGCATCGTCCAGTGCACATGGAGGACTGTTGCGTTGCTCGTCGGAGATTCGACGTGCAGGTGCCGAATAGGAGGGGGACCTGTGGTTTTATGATATCAGTTACCATATTATAACTTTATGTTCTCGGGTTAGTGCAAAAGTAGTCGAGAGTGTACAAAAGGGTGTTTGATTGAAGTTATTATAAGTGGAATGAATGAATGTACGTATTTATTTGCCACTTCCTTATATACAAACATTTATAGAGACTACATGTAGTTGCGAGTAATAGATGACGATGGTGATGGACTTAAAAGTGTATACATTTGGGGTTAGATATATATATGTTGTGTTATTTGCGTTCTGTCATCTGAGGACTTTTGCACCTCAAACTTCCTACAATTTGTAGTAGA
Organism: Temnopleurus reevesii; assembly: GCA_036244855.1. Taxonomy (NCBI): domain Eukaryota; kingdom Metazoa; phylum Echinodermata; class Echinoidea; order Temnopleuroida; family Temnopleuridae; genus Temnopleurus; species Temnopleurus reevesii. The sequence continues at coordinate 66,285 of BQKZ01000228.1, read as the reverse complement.
AGTTTCATGATATCAATTTTCTTCTATTACTGGAGGGATTATAATCTTCATATTTGATAGGTTATACTTTATAGTAACTCTGTTAATGTTAATATTTGTGATTTTTTCAATCAAGTCTATATTCCTTTTATACAAAAATGATAAATGGATCGTAATACAATTGATTTCAAATATATGTTTCCTTTTCATCGAAATGGTTGATACATACCACCGCATACCGTCCGGACATATACTGGTGCACTGGATGGTTCGGTAACCTCCCCTCCAAACAATGACAGTCGTATGGACTCAACGATGAACTCGTAGGCGGTCTGAGGCCGTAGACCCACGATCGTATGGTCCGTCCAGTACGTAGGCACCTCGGCAGCTATCGTGTAGTTCTCCGTACTCTGTATGGAAAAAGTGGACATCGGTGGGATGAATTATTAGGAAACCACTCGAACACTTTGCACATTGCACGCTCAATACCATGTTTTATTATTAAAAATTGCTAGATAAATTGACAATGTTAACATGTTGCAGCGTTAATAATAATTTCCCATCGTCACAAAAACCTGATAAAAGCTATNACAATGTGCTGCTGTGATGATCCAGTATTCATTGATGACAGTTCCAGCACAGAACATACGGCCGGACTGAACACTCCAGAGTTGAGCCATCCATGGCGCCGCTCCGCGAGGGGCTCGCATCCCTGTACTGATACGACCTGACCGCTCCTGGGCACGACCACAAACTGCAGAGAAGAAGGAAAAACAGAAATAATATTAAGTGATAGGTGTGTAAGTGAGAGTGAAATTGCAAGAATATCATCCAAAGGAACTGGATGCGACTAAAGGAATGGGTTAGGGCATAAGAAGTGGGAGAGTGGATGATGGGGAAATAGTGATGGAGTGGGTGTGGAAACTAGAGGGTGTGAGGTGGATGAGGGAGGAATAGTGAGGGTCTGGGAGTGGGTGTGGGATCAGAATGATGTGAGGAGGATGAGGAAAGAATAGTGAGGGAGGGGGTGTGGGAGCGAGAGGTTGTGGAGGAGGATGATAGGGAAATAGTGAAGGAGTGGGTGTGAGAGCGGGAGGGTGTGAGGAGATTGAGGGAAGAATAGTAAAGGAGTGGGTGTGGGAGCGGGATAGTGTTATGTGGATGAGGAGAGAATAATGAGGGAGTGGGTGTGGAGCGGGATGGTGTGAGGAGGGTGAGGGAAGAATAGTGAAGAAGTGGGTGTGGGAGCGGGACAGCATGAAGAGAATGAGGGGAGAATGATGAGGGAGTGGGTATGAGATCGGGAGGGTTTGAGGTGGATGAGTGAAGAATAGTGGGGGAGTGGGTGTGGGAGCGGGAGAGTGTGAGGAGGATAAGGGATAGTGAGGGAGTAAGTGTGGGTGCGAAATAGTGTGAGGTAGATGAGGGAAGAATAGTGAGGGAGTGGGTGTGGGAGCGGGGGGGGGGGGTGGGGGAGGATGAGGGAAGAATAGTGAGAGAGTGGGTGTGGGAGTGGGATAGTGTGATATGGATGAGCCCTGTGAAGGAGTGGGTGTGGGAGGGGGATATACGTGTGATGTGGATGAGGGAAGAATAGTGAGGGAGTGGGTGTAGGAGTGGAAGGGCATCAGGAGAAGGAGGGGAGAATAGTGAGGGAGTGAGTCTGGGAGCAGGATAATGTGAGTACGATGGGGGAAGAATAGTGAGGGGATTGATGTTGAAGGGGGGAGTGTGGGTGTAAGGAGGATGAAGGAAAAGAGTGGGGGATCGGGTGGGAATAGTAAAGGACGTAAGATATCGAGCATTATCTGGACATTCATCTAATCATTAGCCTACTTTTCTTCAATCAAATGACGTTACTAGCTAGAGTGCACNAAGCTAAGTATTGATTCCTACCTGTACGCAATGTGCTGCTGTGATGATCCAGTATTCATTGATGACAGTTCCAGCACAGAACATACGGCCGGACTGGACACTCCAGAGTTGGGCCATCCACGGCGCTGCTCCTCGAGGGGCTCGCATCCCGGTACTGATACGACCTGAGCGCTCCTGGGCACGACCACAAACTAGGGAGAGGAAGGAAAAACAGAAATAATAAGTGATAGGTGCGTAAGTGAGAGTGAATTTGCGAGAATACTCTATAAATGAACTGGTATGTCTGGAAAATGAACAGCAAACGGTAGATTCGAGTAAAGGAAAGTGCGTGGGCATATGAAGTCGGAGAGTGTTTAGCAACAAAGATGGGACAAACTTATCAAGTGGGTGTGGGAGAGGAAAGTGGAGCGGGACGTCACCGGAAAGGAGTAATGATGACAAAGGAAGAATAGGAGGGAGTGGGTGTGGGAGCCAGAGGCTGTAAGGAGGATGGTGGAAGAATAGTGAGGGAGTGGGTGTAAGATCGGGATAGCGTGAGGAGAATATTGAAGGAGTGGGTATAGGATCGGGAGGGTTTGGGGTGGATGAGTGAAGAATAGTGTTTCGTGGGTGTGGGTGTGGGATGGTGTGATGTGGATAAAGGAAGAATAGTGAGGGGTGGGTGTGGGAGCGGGATAGTGTGACAGAGATGGATAAGGTAATAATAGTGAGATAGTGGTGTGGGATCGGGATAGTGTGAGGTGGATGAGAATGGCATATTAAGGGAGTGAGTGTGGGAGTAGGATGAGGGAAGAATAGTGAGAGAGTGGGTGTGGGAGTGGGATAGTGTGAGGGAATGGAAGGAAGAATTGTGAGGGAGTGGATGTGTGAGTGGGACGTGTGATGTGGATAAGGGAAGAATAGTGAGGGAGTGGATGTGGGAGCGGGATAGTGTGAGGGAATGGAAGGAAGAATTCTGAGGAGTGGGTGTGGGTGCGGATAGTGTGAGGAGGATAAGGGAAGAATAGGGAGGGAGACGGTGGTGTGGGAGTGGGATATTGGGATATTGATGAGCCCTGTGAAGGAGTGGGTGTGGGAGGGGATATAGGTGTTAGGTGGATGAGGGAAGAATAGTGTGAGATTGGATGTGGGAGTGGGATGAGGGAGGAATAGTTAGGGAGTGGGTGCGGGAGCGGGAGGGTATGGGGGTAGATGAGGGAAGAATAATGAGGGAGTGGGTGTGGGAGCAGGAGGGTGTGAGGGAGATGAGGGAAGAATAATGAGGGAGTGGGTGTGGAAGCGGGATAGTGTGATGTGGATGAGGGAAGAATAGTGAGGGAGTGGGTGTAGGAGTGGAAGGGCATCAGGAGAAGGAGGGGAGAATAGTGAGGGAGTGAGTCTGGGAGCAGGATAATGTGAGTACGATGGGGGAAGAATAGTGAGGGGATTGATGTTGAAGGGGGGAGTGTGGGTGTAAGGAGGATGAAGGAAAAGAGTGGGGGATCGGGTGGGAATAGTAAAGGACGTAAGATATCGAGCATTATCTGGACATTCATCTAATCATTAGCCTACTTTTCTTCAATCAAATGACGTTACTAGCTAGAGTGCACCGGTACCCTCAATGTGCGTGGGAGATAACTGAAATAAATCTGCGGACAGAGTGCAGTGAATCATATCTCCAAGCTTAAAATAAGTTTAAGATAACAAAGAAGACAATCACAGCATATTTTAAAATATTCTGCAAAAGGCTTAAAAATACAGTCGAAATGTAGAAAGGGGTGTAAAGCGCTTACTGCATTGCTTAATATGATAAATGCAATGTTCATTCTTGGAATAGTAATGGCTCAAATACTTTTCGAATCTGATGGTAATTACGTGTCTAACAAAATCTGGGTAGTTTCGTTTAATTTGTTAAGGTTGCTCAAATTGAGTTCGCTAATCTTACCAATAATAGAAGTAATTACAAAGGGAAATTGCTTAAATACCATGAAATTCTATTTTTTATCAAAAAAATCTTTTCTTGTGAATATTCTTTCAACCAAGAAAAAATCTGATTATTGAGAAAAATATTGTTGAATGTTAAAAAAAATTGCCAAATATGGTTCAATCGTGAAACCCAAATTTTCATAGAGTTGATTTCCATTCCGTTATATGCTAACAACATTTTCATGTATATGCTAACAAAGATTCATGAAAACCATAGATATAAGATATAACATATTCGACGGTTATGTTTTATAATAAAAGTCCCATATACATGTATAAGATATTGTTTGATCTTTGCCAATCAGCACTCTGTAAAAATGTAAAAATTATGTGCATATTAAAAACGTTCTAAAATTACCCCGTATTGAAAAACTTTGAAGATTTCCTAAACGATTCTGAATTACCTAAGCAGCCATATTGAAACCTTTTTATATTCTTGAACCTTTTCCCCGCGGTTTTCTAAGATCCGGAGCAAAAGGGTTACATTTTTAAAGACACAAACGGGTGGATATATTGACTCTAAACATGTTTTCTCACAGAAATTGTTTTAAATCAGCGGAAACCCATTGTAAATTTGGCTAGAGAAGATTACCTGCTTAGTTACATAAATTGTTTGGTGTTTCA
>BQKZ01000228.1:44872-60639 GCA_036244855.1 Temnopleurus reevesii | reverse complement strand
GGACTCAACGATGAACTCGTAGGCGGTCTGAGGCCGTAGACCCACGATCGTATGGTCCGTCCAGTACGTAGGCACCTCGGCAGCTATCGTGTAGTTCTCCATACTCTGTATGGAAAAAGTGGACATCGATGGGATGAATTATCAGGAAACCACTCGAACACTTTGCACATTGCACGCTCAATACCATGTTTTATTATTAAAAATTGCTAGATAAATTGACAATGTTAACATGTTGCAGCGTTAATAATAATTTCCCATCGTCACAAAAACCTGATAAAAGCTATTTTAACCACAAATCAAGTATTCACAATTCATGCTTGCTTTTTGTACCTATGTTTGTTCATGAAATTAAGTGGATATTAAGTGTCAATGAAAAGGTTAAGTCACACATTTGTGTTGATAAAAAAAAACACATGCACCCAGCAATTGACTTGAATACAATCTCGACTAATCCGGCGTTTACCAAGCGTCTCCCTGCGTATATTTGGGCAACATGCGATGGCTATTAATGCAAATGTGTGACTGACCCTCACATAATTACTACTGCGTACCTGTACAACACCTGGCACCTCTACCCGTCTATACTTGACAACGATACGAATACGATACGCTCTGGGATCACTGGCCCTCAGTCTATCGTACCAGTCGAGCCAACTTAGCGTTACGGAATCGTGACCAACGTGACGTACTGATATCGCAGGGAATGTTTCGACTGGTACAGCTATGGAAGGAATGTCAGAGTAAAACATGAAAATCAACACAAAAGATAGATTAAATATTGACTTTATTCTTTTGTCAACTTCAAAGACAGACATGATACGTACAAACATGGTTATGTTTTACATCGAAACTTCTATTTATCAGAAGTGATTTAACATTGTCCAAGTTCGTAATCCTATTTGGTGCTGATTCTGCTTTGAAAGTAGAACCCTTCAAAAGTTTTTAAAAGAGCTTTTGGGACCTCAATTTTATTCACCATATTTGCGAAAAATATGAAAAGTGGACTGTATGGTGTTGACATGAGCAAGGCGTGACAAAAACATCGCAAGTTCAGACTGTCGACTGAATAACATCATGATATATGATCACGAATGTAGTTTAGGAATTTCTCTGGTCAATCAATCATTTTGTGAACTTGAGATCAAGTCGTATGGGGAAAAATGAAGAAAAAAAAAGGATCAAAAGGGAAAAGCAAACTCCCATTGAAAGAAGCTTGAAATACGATTAAGACTCTCCTCGCTATAAAAAGTTGACGAACGTGCTGAAATATGACAGAAATGGAACACGGAATACTTTACTACTTCAAAAAGTATGATAAAAATTCACAGGTAGGTTCCTGTTCCAAATTTTCATTGAGTTTGTGTCAACAAACAATTATTGCATATATTATTAATCATGGTCATTGAGAAACCTCAACATTGTTTGCGCTAAAACAAATGTGGAATTGTTTTGATATTTGGCTCGGAAAATATTTGATGAATAGAGATGAATATAAATGCAGATGAATTGTTTAGATTGCTTTATTTCATGAATAAGTTTCAAACGCGATTGAGTTTATTAGATTATTGTTTACATTTTCAATCGGAACGACGGTAGATGAACGGAAAATTATCAGTATGCTTAAAATTATAATAAATGTAAGTCCTAAAGATTCCAATGATAATTTTGATGACAAAATGAGTTCATTCATGAAATTAATTTTGAAAGAACACTTTATTTTTGCCAACAGATTAACATTCATAATACTGATATTACGGTGATATTGTGAATGACTTACTTGCTACAGGAGGTATTACCCTTCCGGACAAGACAGGCACATGATTACTTGTTGCTACATCAATACCGCTCACGGCATCTGTAACCTCAGGGATCTCAGCTCCTATACACGACACCCAAGGTAATTTCAACGGATGACAGGACTCGGTAAAGTTCCCAAATCCAGAATGTTGACAGTCTATAAGACGCGATTCCGTTCCCTCACAGTTCGTTCCGTTCAGTACGACATGGACATCGGGACGCTCGTCGCTACCCGGTGTTACTCGCATGACACGGGCGACGCCTTCGTAACCTAACTGTCTGCAAGCGATGTCTCCTTCGAGAAACGTCCAATGACTGGCGCAGATAAGACCCCAATGATGTCGATGTGCTATCTCCACGACCCCCTCTCCGTTGTGCATCCCCATTAATCTCAATTGACCGGGATCTGTAGCATGACATGATGAAATCAAATAAATAATCATCGATAAGAGTGGTATTATCATCTGTTTTGTTACTTTGCATTGTAACGATACGGTCCTTGACATGGGTACATCTGCATTCCACACTCGTGGAATCACCTTCCATCTTATACGTGTGAATCCCCTCAAGTCCATCCTTTAATCAGATAGTTCACAAGCTTCTGCAAACACCTTTTACTTTCTTAAAGTGAAACCAATATAAAATCTTTTCAGAAGTTCACAAATCACCAACAATGATATTCCGTTTATTTCCAAAAAGACTGGGATGGACAACGAAAATTGCTTCCAATTCAATTCACTAAATTAGTAATGATATACAGACGATGAATTTGCACGCTGTTATGTCACTATCGTATTTGGCAGATAGAGCTCAAGTGTGAATGTTATTATTCCAATGTCGATGAATGAACGAAGGATAGAGAGTAGTCATCTTATATCCATATCGACGATGTATTCCCAGAGTACAAATGAACTATTAATTTCTGCGAAAAGAACAAATGCTTAACAACTCAAAGCCGGAAGTACTTTGTTCATCGCCGGTACTTTCCAAAATTCTAACTCTGAATATGTAAGAGCTAAATAAGTGAATAAGTCAATCTCCAAAATATGAGTCAAGAGAGCTGTAACAAGGTGAGCTGTTCACCACACGGGACGAGCATATGTTTGAGTCTGGCAAAGTTTGGCGAGCCTCTGACGACACTAGTATAACAATCCCTCTACAGTCGACAGCGGTTCATGTCGTCAGCTTTCGCGCGCGTTCATGCGGGTTGATTGGGATAAGGATACAGACAAGAGATTTGGCAAAGGCTTTGACAAGGAGGGGGAAAGTGCAAGTCATGGATCATTACCGCAACCTGATGATACGGTTTGGTCAAATGGTCTAATGGTTTGATTATGTCCCTTCCAGCTATAACTCTGATTGCATGATCAATATGAACTAGATTAATGGCAGAAAGAAAGGATTTATCCGTAGTAATAAAATAACTTTGGTTGGATCTACGTGAATCGTTATATGATACACGTTTCTTCTCCAAGTTCAATGACAAAACAAAGTGATAAAGAAAACAATCAACATGCCCTTGAACGTGACCCCTATATTCCCCCAGAGCCACAACTTACCAAAGAATACCATCTTATTCTGCTTCATACATATCTGAGATTTTTTTCTTCTCAGAGATACAAATATGTTTGAGAGCGAGTACGATCAGACGATGTGGTTGATGAAACAATTTAAGCAAGAAATTCGGAATTGAATATTTTCTTTGTTCACAAGCGATGGTTCAAATCATGCGTAAAATATGGGTTTGCCCATTCTATTGGGTAACCGCATTGACACTCGACTCAAATTGATCACAAACGCTGAATTTGCACCTTTCAGGAGATTTCATTTTACTGAGATCTCAATAAAGCATACAATTTCTAACCAATATTGAATACGCAAGTGTATTTCACGGAATGCGACTCCTGGTATAAAATAAACTCAGATTTACAAGGTTCTTTCATCCTCGTTACGATCTCTTTAATGCCTTTTAGTCACCTATTGACTCACTCAACCCAAAATCACAAAAAGTACGCCAAAGCGTACTTTAATTTGTTTAATCAACTTCTGCTGAATGTGGTTTTATATTTAGTATTGATGTCAGATCTTGCTTATTACATCAATTTCTTTTACACATGCCTATCCATTTACCACTAAGAAATTGAATTGAAGTTTTGTGCATAAGGAGGCATGTTGATATTCTTTGTCTTGTTGTTGTGTCGTTCCTTGTTTCGTTATATATTTTTGGGTTCGTAAGAGTATAGCCATGTTGTGACTTATTTTTTTGCATTCCAACAAACATCTTTTGCAATATTTGATATTTATTACAAATTGTCTGTTCACGGTTCTCCTTTATTTATTTGTATCTCACATTTCATAGCTATTTCACGCACACACACAAACCTGAATCCCCTAAACACACACGGGCTCACATTCTCTTCCTGCATCCTCTTTCTCTCTGTTTTCTTTCCCTCTCTTTAATTCATTTTTTTTTATTCGTCACGTATCTACCCCAAACTCTATTTATCTTTCTAGTAATTATTATATAACTTCTGCATATCTCCCTATTATGTCTCAAATCGTGAGCTAGTCGAGGTTACATTCCATGTTCTATCATTCTTGGAACATTATTGAAAGTACAATGACTCGACAATACAAGTTCCGTTTCTGTATTCTTTGAGCTCGTAATCGCATCAAAATCCAAGGCGGTATTTGGCTTTTATGTTACATAACAATGTGAAAACATAAAATGTCCTCATTGAAAGGAACATTGCGTGATTACGTCGGCAATCTAACCTACCTTCTGGAAAAAAGCATAATGATTGTGATAATACGAGTCAGTGTATTCAATAAATATTGGATAAGAAAATTTAATCCAGGAATGTTACTATTTATACACGGAAGAGGCTTATGGTGCCTTATTCAAGTTATTCAAGTACGACATAAACCTGGATAGTCTTTTTGTGTGATTTTGTATGAGGAAGAGGCGGGGGGGGGTGTAATGGAAACAGACCACGATGCTTGATGAAAGACAGCATTAAGATTATTCATGTGAAAGTCATCTAAAACCATGGTTTAATAACCATCTTAAAGATGAGACATCCATCCTATCTTTAGCTCGACCAACACGCTGATTTATACCTTCCGCGTGTCCTTTTATCTACTAATAACCATGTGCGTTTTGTTCTACACAAGAAACAATGGGGATTCATACTAAGCTGATTCTGTCATTAAGCATTAGTGAAGATCCAAAATGGACTGATTGAAGCATGTATCCTGTCTATCAGCGGTAGAAAGCATTTGTTTCGATGACTAAAGTGTTTATCACCGCTTACTTTTCACACCTGCCGTCTACAACACTGTTTCTTTCCAGGGGCGGACGTCCTTGCCTTGTAGGAAATTAAAGACAATGTTGATTTGTAAGAATGTTTGTTAACCAAATAAAATTAAACACGTAATTATCGTTTAGCAATATGTATACGTTATTAAAACTAATTTCAATGCCGTATCAGATGGCATGGTAACTGACAGTCGCTTTTCGTAAATTTGTATTCTGCACTTTTTCCATACGGAAAACATTATACTTCCACGTTAAATCTGTGTTCTGAAGGTACCGTCACGTCGAAATGTAAAAAAGGGAGAGATCTTTGCAAATAGGCCTATTACGAGTTGATCAACCATACCGAATGGTGTATAAGTAACTATCCCCTTACAAAACATATATTCGGGGTTTTGGAGGTTGCTATGCTGAAATGAAACATCTTTACTTTTATAGCTTACATATTTACCTCAAGGTATTAGTTTTCTTCTTTTTTAATTTCCGCGTCTTTATTTAGTTACCGTGGTAACTGGTAAAATTATTATAATATTTAAGACTATTCGATTCGTTATTTCGAGTCAAATGAAGCAACAATTCCGGCTTTCAATTTCCATTATATCTCTGAAGCAACAATTCCAATTGCATTTTTCATTATTCTCTAATTCCCATTTGAAATGAGAAATTATGTCGAGATCCCTGATTTCTGGAATGACGACATGAGGTTCAAGACTTGTATGATTTTATTCTAGCTGAACGACTTTTTTTTTTTTTTTTTTAGAAATGGTGGAAAATATTCATTAAATTATATACATTTATAAAATAGCATCTTGACTTTGATGCCTGTGGGATTGGAAGCCTTTCTAGTAACCCGGAGACAATACAACAGATGGGTTTCAAGTAATACAATGTACTTTCGGTTGGAAATGTGTCAGAACTTGGAAGGATTTGGATCCATCTCTCCTGTTTCACGTATTAAGGCAGACATTTCCGTTTCTACACTTGAGACACTACGTCTGGGACTAAAGCATCAGGCTTGTTGTATCGTACTTTTAGCTCTTTTAAAATGACATGATGTAAGATTATCCTCGATATTTTTATGTTTTAAGGATTTCAGGAACATTTTGAAGGCAAAACAAATTATTGGAAAACCGAAACTATTTTCTCGTTTTCCTTTTTTAACTTCTAGCATGTGGACGTATACTTATTGAATAATGTTCATTCATACTTACTTTCTTTCAAAATCATCTGGATAATATTCAATCTTTGTGTATAAGAAATAATCGTTTTTTTAATTTGTAACTAAAGAACTAGTTGCCCATCTAGAACCCTGTTTCTTATTTATCATGAGCAATTCTGTGTTATCAATGATCAATTATATGTTTAAGTGTGTTTATCTTATATGGTGTATGAAAATGATATAGTGGTGGATCTATAGATAAATCTTTAATCTTCTCAACTCTGTACTCTTTTCTCTTGATCATCTTATTTTTCGGGACCATCATTTTCTCTCATCAAGCAACCTAACGCCTGCTTTGTTATTCTTCAAAATCATCCGGAAGTGGATAGCGCCGATCATGTTGCTATTCGTAGCTCCTTAGGAAAAGGGTGTACTGCCGTCTATTGCGGTATTGTTCTTTGATCATGACGTCAAGGAAATCGGTCGCATCCCCTTATACCCCTGAGGACTGCCCACTCCAAGAAAAACTGTATGAAATATTAAGAATACAGCGGGGAAGATGGAAAATGCACAAAAGTTTGAAACATTATCATGTGCAGAAAATGAAAGAAAAACAATTTGAAATGAAAGTGTAAATTTACTTTCAATCATCATGATCGTGATTGTACAGGTGCATGTACAGCGGAAGCCATGATAATTCCCCATCAATATGAAAATTGTTGTAATTGCTGCAATATGGCATGACCACACATTACTTTTTTTTTTGTTACAGAGTAGAGCATAAGTAATAAGATAGTTGGCAAAATAAAAATTGAATAAAACATCCAATTCGAAATTAGAAAGCTTATCATGCTTATCAGAAATTGAAATACTGCTTGTGATAAGCCAATATCCGGCCGAGATCAGGGGGTCTCATTAAACGAATTTACTTCTACTTTTATATTTTCCATTGTACTGCACCTGTCAATAGAGATCGTCAAGGAATTGCTATCATCCTTTTATATGATAAGAAATATCGTAGTCTCATAATCAAATGAGAAATTATCAAGTCCTCATTGTAGAGGACTTTTTCTTAAATATGAATGATAAATTTGGATTTATGGTGATAAAAGAGCGCAAAATCAATAACAGTTTCACCTCTCTTTGAACATTGTATTTGCAATCGCACACTTTTTTCATGTCTGATATTTCCTCGTTGATTTGGGTTGTGTCAACAGATCACGTCCTGTACGTCCAAGATGATACTCCTAATCGCTTTCAGGGGATTTCTTTTCGTAGTAAAACGTAAAGACTGTCACCCGTCGAGCTATAGTGAAATCGGGTTCGGGCTACGTCAATAAAGCCTGAATGGTGGAGGAAATCCTCCAAAAACATATTTTGACATTTCTTTTTGTCCATGAATTTGAAAGTAAAAATAAAAAGCATTTGCGGAGAGAATTGTTCGAATATTTGCTCCAACCCTGCTATGCCTCAGGTGGTCGTCAACAATTTGTGTTGGCGTGTATATCGCTGACAAGTCGACGGTCAGATATCATGTCATGCATGCAATCTGTCAACGTGTTTCTACCTTGTTTCATATCTAGTCGACTTTTAGCTCATAAGCTGATAATGCTAACATAATCAAGGCAAATGGATTAATCAAGAAAACATGTTTTATTCTTTCATCATTATTATTTAAACCATCTTCTCAAATTGAGCCTCATGTTACATGTGCAATTTGAGGAGGCAGGGCCATCCATGGTGAGATAACACATCTCTTAAAATTGGTTTTGTGTTTTAAGTTTACTGCTGATTTATTGTAAGGACTAAATATATATTTCAATCTCAAGTATCAGACTCGACTAGACCTTATGATTAAACTATGAACGTTCTCTTGGTATATATATATATATATTTATATATATATTCTTTAAATGTTCTTATCCAGGGGTAGGCTGAATACAAACTCAGCAGGTTAAGAATAAAGAAATGGAGATATGAAGTGATTTAAGTCAACATTAGAGGATAAAATCACACTTTTACGGATCTGTTTCGCGGATGTATGATCAAATGATTAGAGTTATCAATGTACGGAGGAAATTATATGTGCGTCAGAATCCAAATAAGAGAAGCTTATGGTGGCTTTACGAAATTGCAATATTTCTTTTATGGCATTTGTTTAACAAAACTCATTCCCGGTTGCTCTAGAGGAGAGATACCACAGGGAATGGAAAACAAAATACTAAACGAGCTGTGCTTTTTTTTCGAAAATACAAATTGCTTCAGGACGGACTTAACTTAGCATGAGCGGAAAGAAATCGACAAACTGCAGAATTAAATTAAAGGAAATCGTGGTCATAGAGATAGGGAAACCCCAAAATGACATTCTGAATGCATGAAAAACAAATAGAGTCTCACGGTTTAACTGAAACCTAAACTACTTAGCACATTATAATTTACCGTTTGCATTTTTACGGTTTTGAGATTTACTGAAGCACGCGCGGTAAATGTGTTAAACTTCTCTGTTGTACAGAACTTCAGTTCTCTTTGCGGAGGTTGTCAGAGAATATGTAGAAATCAAAACCTGGAATTTTTTTGCATGCGCTTCTTGTTGCTATGTTGGGTATGCCTCGGGCATGATTTCGGGTTGTTTACGAAGAATGCATAAAATGGGCATCTCTTTGTAAATGCTATTGGTGCAATTTTTTTCCGAAAAATAGCGTGCTGTACAAAAAGAGGTTCGCTCTTTTTTTTTCAAGGGGCTTGGAATTTGGCGACAACCTAAACGTCTAATGTGGCTACATATTTCCAACTCACATTATCATGATTATGGCAGAACTAAATTCTGTAATGAATACTTGCGTTGTTTCCCAAAGAATCTTGTTAAGCATCGCGTCGGAAGTTCACGAACTACCTCTATCCCCTCTTGATTCAAAGATAAAGCCTCTTTGGGGGAACACCATAGCCCAGGTACGAATCATTAGCATCCTCTTCGAACTGAAGCCAAGGCTCTGTTACAAATTTGCATCAATAGTGAATATTTGAGGGTTCCTGTGCACATGAGGGACATTTGCTTATTAAGCTAACATATACGTACGGCGATCGCAAGCCGAACAAATTCAACGTCAACCGAGCGTTTACCCTGCGTCTTTCTGCGCACAGGAATATCAGGTAAATTTAATTAAAACTCGGCATGCCTTAGCTGGAAGCGCAAATATGTGACTGACTCTTTAGGAGTGTGCCATGGCTCTTGGGGCAGAACATAGAGTGCAACCAGTTTCGAGAACTTAGATGTTATCACAATGTTTCAGGAGTCTATCTCTGGAGCGGAGGGGATCTTAATTCTGATATCCATGGATCGAGAATGCAAGGGAAGAGATTAAATCAATATTGATCTTGGATAAATAATTCAATTTGTACAATTCAAATGAACTCTTACTCTAACCAATTGAGGATGTAACTAGAAATTGGAGTCAATAGGTTGGGAAAGAATATTACCCAGGCCACGTAAAGATATTGTTTGATTTCTCTGACAAACGGACCTTATTTTCAGCAACCAAACATTTTACTCATCCCTGTTATCAGAGTCACGAGAATCTCCAGCCAACAAAATATTCTCACACTTATTTTCCCAGGGACCACATAACACATTCATGAATGATGGATGGTGGTAAGGCAGAAAACATCACACAATGTTACTTCTTTCAACTAAATCCTAGAACAAATAATCATCGTCAGTACACCAAACACCTGATGTTTGCGTAGATGTTGATGCGAACTTGAAATTGTTTCCACCATGACCATATGAAGAAGACCACACTTTATCATCACTTCTCTCTGTCTCTCCCTCCCTCCCTCTATCTATCTATCTATCTATTCTTTTCTATCTTTCTTTCTCTCTTATATCCTCTCTTTCTCTCTCTTTCTGTCTGTCTCCTTCTCTCTTTATTTCTCTCTCCTGATCTTTGTCTATCCCTCTATTTAATATTTATTTCCCTTCTCCAGCCTTTTGTGTGCAGTTTGCTCCTTGATCATTCCCATGCTTACCCCTCTTCTGTATAATCATAAAATGATAATCACATTTTTAAAGCGCCTAATGCAGTTCTTCTAAGCGCTTTAAAACATAACCAAAATCAATTAAACATGTACGGTACATATGCAAATTAAAAAATGTCAAACTACAGAGAAGAGTTCTCTGAATACGAGCATGAATCTGTGCGTGGTGAGGTAAGATTCAGCTCTCTGTCCAGGATATCTGAACTGCCTTGGGAAACACATTCCCTCTAAACAGGGTTTTCCCCAGGACGTGAGTTTTCTAGGCCGAGAACCAAACGGAAAGTACTGCGATGCCTCTGGAGAATCTTAATGAACTGTACTGTACTTCCTTGACTCCGAGGCCTTATCAAGGGGTAAGTCTTCATCAAAGAAAACCAATGATTCAACCATAGTATGATAGTGATGAATATGACAAAGTGTATGGATTGCGTCTTTGGTGATAGACCTACCGTCTATGATACCACGGTGCAACATCCTGCTCGTCTTTTGAATTGAAATGGGATGTATTAATTTCAAAGTGGTAGTATGATGGTAAACGCTTTTTACGTCATTGAAGAATGAAGGAATTTGGGGGTTAAAGTAAGTTGAATCTTCAATGTTTCCCTGTGGATAGTAACAATGACCCTTTAACACATGGTTAACCCTTGTAAACCTCAGAGTAACATTCAAAACCCACAGTCACCATCCCTGGTCACACATTTCAATGAATAACCCATTTATTAAGTGCCCATTGCCAAACAGATTTTTCATCATTCTGATAATGTAGAGAAATCTATTAGGGACACGCTCGCCTTACGCTATCATGTTTGCACGGCGAGCGCATGCCACCCGGATGCTGTGTTAACCAAGTATGACCATTGCCGTGTTCTACGCATAACATAATAAAAAAACACTTTCAAAGAATTAAGTGTGTCGTGGTACAATAGATCCGTAAACCAGGTAAAGACTGTGCGGACATCATAATCGCATGCCAGCTATGTCAGCATAGTATTACAAAGGATTATTGAATTGAGGTTTGACTTTAATTACACCGAAATATAATGAATCGTGTTGCATATGAACCATGACCGATGAATTGTTTCAAAGTAAGTTCGGAGCACGTTGGCTAATGTTTGACTATAGGCATAATACCACCTGCGCTCACCAAACCATGATGTCAGAGTTTTGTCGAGATGATGTCGATGTCATCTCTTTGTTCAGGGTTAAACCTGGCCGAAGCGTGCCAAATGGGATGTTCTTCATTACAACAAAAAAATGAGGTTAGAATAACATTTCTGCTAAGTAGGTGGCGGACATTTCCATACTTTTACAATAGTTAAGAGAAATTTCAATGACAAAACTCTGTTAAATGTAATCATTATGTCACCATATTCATGATATTAATTTATATTGTAACAGTCCATAGTGATAATTAAGCGCGGTCTGCATTTTGCTTGTATTAGCTTTATTAATATTTTTATTAATTTTGGATTTTCTTCCTATTCAGTAGCCATGGTAATCATCTCTTTTCCACCATCATCAATGGCCGTGATATTGGATTCCATCCTACATGGTCATCTCCTTTTATTATAATATCAATGTGGGTGTTCCAATAGACCTACACGACAAATCATCGAGAAGTTAGAACAATATTTACCCATATCTGCCAGGGGTCTGAGCGTAGTATGTGGGTTTTCATGTTTATGTGTGAAAGAAGGTGGCCGAAAGCACAAGCATACCACTAGGTCATTGAATAGTCATCCATCTTCATCGGCGAGGTGAAATAATCAAAATATTTGTACATTTGATGCCTCGATATGTCCATGTGTTTACACCTGGTTTCGCACCGTAACCTAGCATTTTACACTCATTAAGAATAAGCACATTTTCTGCCCCCTTCCAAACACCGGTCGAAGTGAATAAATACATAAGTTTCGGTGTCCATTCACACCAGGAAAAATAGGTGCACAAAGGTGCAAATCTTTGTGAACAGACCTGTGCAATCTGCGGCAAAACTCACTAAGGAGCAATTATCATTCCTTAGTGTGTATCATTTTAAGAAAACACAGAGAGGAGGTTGAATGCATAATTTTATGTTAAATGATCATAATACACGCCTTAAATATATATATGAAGTTCGTGTTCGTATTACTATTAGAATAATTTTCATTGTTGCTATTATTACTACTATTTTTGTTACTGTCATCATTGCCATACTATACTATTTTTCTAACTGAGGAGCTTTCTTATGTATATATGCAACAATACTAGGGAAGTCATTCTACTGCTCGAAGCATAACTACTGTCAACCCCCCCCCCCCCTTCCTCCCGGTTCGACACTAAACATTCCCAATGTTAAGCGTCGATCATTGATTAATGTTTTTAAATGTTTAGACATATGACCTTAACATCGGGACAAAGATAGACGCTCGTATATTTACACATGTGATAATGAGATCTTTATCATCTCAACTTTCATACACTGGTTCGAGACATCCTCATTGAGTGGTTTCAGAACCGTTTGACGTCCAAATTGCTCTCTACATTCGAGCGAATGCTTAACATCATGCGATGGACTGTTGGCATGTTTTACCAACCCCTTTTCCGAGAATAGAACGTGTTTTCTTGGGGAAAAAAAGAAAGCCCTTCTCTGGAAATATACGTCCATTTTTACATCCTTTTCCTAAAGAAAAAGGAATCGAGTCAAGACTAACGTCAATTTTGATGTTCTTGTCAGAAGAGTGTTTCGTTTTCGGAAAGAGTTTGCCACAATGCATCGCGATCGCCAGACAAACTCTTTGGCCCCATTTTTGTATATTGATGTGTGTGGTGTGTGGGTGTAAATGTGCTTTTTTTTTATACATGCGTGCAAACAAATACTATACACACAAACACAAACACTTCGCCCATGGGTAGTTATTGCTCTTACTTGCATCTAAAATAATTTCCCCATCTTTTTCGATAAACTACGAATCCACCCCATTTTTAAGAATTTCTGTGCCAAATTATCCGATGAAAAACATATTTATTGGTATAGCCTTGTGGCTGTACATCATCATTTTGATATCAAGCACGTTTGGAACCAGGAACGTATATACGCATGATATATGCGCAGCTTAAGTTTAATTTTTGGATTTCGCTCCACGTGTACGCCCATGTTAGCATTATCCAAGCGTGTCCCCAGAGGATTTTCTCCTCATATCGATACTAAAATAAGTTCGATTCACGCTGGACAGGATTACGTTGGCGATAATACCCTCATGTATGACTGAGTTATGAAATATATCTTTTGTGAAATATGTTTTCAAGTACGCATGGATGCTGGCAGTGACATGGTCAATTGACGTAAGGACATGTTATTACACCTGTAATCAATGGTGGTTATTCGTATCATTAGCAGCTCACAGTAGTTTGGATTTGCGGCGTAATTTGATAAGCGATCTTCGGATACTCTTAATAGATAGTAATAAGGTAGGAAATGAGAGCATTAACGTTATCATGACATACCTTGTTACCCTTTTTTTTATTTATAGAAGGTTTGAAGTTTAAAATTGACACAAATTATTATGCAATGACAGAAGGAAGGGCTATACTATTTCTACGTAGTATGCATCTGAATATGACTTGGATAATCTTTGAATAAAGTCATCTTTGAAATACTAAAGATGTTTACAAATATTTTTGATTGATCAGCATTTTGTAATGGAAATGAAGAAAGTATCGTAATACAGTATACATGTATAATTTGTCCCTTTTACCCAGAATGGGTGTCCGCTTAGTATTTGTATCATTCGAAAAACGATTTCAAATGCTCGATTCGCAAATGTATATGAACCATTCATGTTGAGTGCATGTGGTCAATACGGAAAGGGGAAATGGGTGTAATTAGTGTGCTTTGCTAGTGGTAATATGTGACAGTTGTTTGTGACGTTTGCGGTTCACTTCACACTCCAGACTGACCGTGACAATTTAGCACCCCTTCCCATCCATTTGAGGGAAACCAAATAATTGACCTAGCACGTCACAAAGAGAAACAGTCTTTAATTGAGATCTGGAAATCAATAAGGATAAAGTCACGGAAACTTTTTATTTATCAGTAGATTGACCCATCAACTTTCTTATAGTTCTTTCGAACACAACCTTGTATTCTTGTATTCTTGATTTCATTGTAACTGGTTTGAATTGCCAAATAAATAATAATAATAATAATAATAATAACCGAGATCAGAGCGGTAATTGAAAAATCCCCAATTAGGAAATGGAATACCCTCGACGTGCTTGATGATTTTTCTTAAAACTAACACGTCGTATAAATCATTGATCTGAATTAACTCAATGACAACATCTTAAAACTTATACCATGTAGAAAATGAATACAGATCTGAAATCTAGTGTCAAAATTTAATGTCAAAATCTTGGTTTGCATTTTAAGAAAATGTTTCCTCATTTGTTTTAGAGTAAGGAAAGGGCTTAAGGGTGTCCTATTTCACAAACATCAACGTTATCATAATTAAAGGTACACAGTCCCTATGACTATATACGTACAGCATGTACAGTAATGCCTCAAAGGCAAATGCGTTTAATGTTCGAAGGATGATGTGGCAGCCCATCATCCCCTTGTATCAAGTGTAATGAAGATACATGTGTTTAGACATCAACCCAAGAGCCCCGTAACATAAAGTTGTGCTAACTTGATAGAGAAAATTCTGATTTATCACTGGTCAGTCTATCAAACAAAATGCGCATCATGCGCATGGGGCAAAGATCTTGATTGGCCATTTTCAGCAGCGATTAAACGCAAACCTTTGTATGGAGCCCAGAACTATTCAAATTAATTCTAGCAGAGAAATACCGTCGAGAAGACGAAGACATTCTACATGTTCTTATGCTAATCAATGCACATCGTCACCCATACTGGTCTCTCCATTAGGCCAGGCGTTAACCTGAATAGGCCTATGCACTATAAAATTTCATTAGCATGCCATACGGTTTAATCTCATTACATTTTTATTTCAAATTTCAGAAGTTGAAAAAAAATTGTGTAAACATAGAGAAAAGGACTTTTCATTGTTAGTTTTCACCAAAGTTGGTGAGTAGAGCATTTATGACATGTAATTGAAAAGTGGCTAACCGAACTTGAGCTGGTTTAAATTGTTTTGTTTGCGCGTTTATGCGGTGAAGAATGATATATTTGTATAATATGCTACCTATGGTATAAACAATTGTAGTAAATGTCCGGTTTTTCAAAAATAGCAAGAGTGCTTATTTATCTCAACTTTCTGCTTCGGTGTGGGACGTTTGTCTCTATGGTCAATGAGATTAATCTTGAACTTGCATCTCAGCTTGGTTCCTTCGACCACACAAGCCTTCCTTGGATGATGGTAATAAACTGGGTCGATGTAAATCATCAGTGACGTACTTGAGTTTGAAGCCAACGTAATAGCCTAGAGTATTTTTAATCTAAAACATGGAAGACACTTG
>BQKZ01000228.1:19288-43106 GCA_036244855.1 Temnopleurus reevesii | reverse complement strand
ACGTACTTGAGTTTGAAGCCAACGTAATAGCCTAGAGTATTTTTAATCTAAAACATGGAAGACACTTGAGCGCAAGCCAAAAGAATCAACGTCAGCTAATTGTCTCCTTTATGAGTTTCAGGGATCTGGCATTAATTTTCTCAAACGTTCTGCATTCGTTGGGTACAAATGCAAATATGCGACTGAATCTTTTGGAATGTTTCGGAGATATAATTATTTCACATGTAAAGGCCTATTCTCAATCGAATATGAATATGTCATCTACCTCATTCGGTAACGACCTGGCAAAGTTAAGAATGGAATAGTTTGTCCAACGTACAAAGCGAATTTATTTCATCTGAAGTGTTATGACGTCAGCATTGTGATAGTAGACGTGACGTCAATGGTTTACAGGCATCACGTGGTTCTCATCCCGTACGCATTCATCACCCACCCAACACAGGTGGGAATTATTTTGGCCACCTTTTTAGCAATACATACGAGTGTGTTATTCATCTATCATCTCACTGTAATGATATTTTTTCTGTCCGGATTTCATATTCACGTGAATTTCTCTCGGAATAAACTTAAAGTGAGAGAGGGGTATCTCGCGATCTTGTTGGATGTATGCCAATACTACCAGTAGTCATCATCATCAGAACACATTTGGTGGTGTCCATTGTTTCACGTGTAATGACGTCTTGATTACATTGTAGCCATTATAACTGTGATGCACTTTCAATCTGGGTTTCTATTTGGATCAGATTCAACTTCACAGTCACGTGAAAGATTAATGACCATTTATAAAAACTTACTTGATCCTCTTTTGCTTAAAATGAGTGTTTATCAATACTTGTTATTTTTTTTAAACTAAATTTCTGAGAGACCATTCACCGGGAGCACAAAAGAAAATATTCAAAACAGAGAGCTGAATATCAACTGCATCACTTACAATACAAGATAGCTCTGCAACTCTCACTACAATAAAAGCATAACTTTAATTGTAAATTCTATTCCGTTATAAGCAGTATATTCAAATATATAAGTCGATTTAATTTCATCACCTTCGACAGCAGATAATAGTGTTCAGGCTAGTATGTTTCATAAGTACATTCGTATACTCATCAGGAAACATTTCCTGTCGAATCCTATCGACGTCATTATATGGAATGCGATCGCGACAATTAGAGAGACGTGTGGTTGGGCTACTGTATTCCATCGACAGCAAATAATTATATCGCCATTAAATGTACGACACCACATTCCATTCAGCTCATAAAGTTGATATAAATGTACATACTGTATATTTAGTTGGTTTACTTATTGAGCGAGCAGGGCATTTCTTACTTTTTACGTAGAATGGAGTAAAAATGGGCGTGAGCTTTCGACCCTAGCAGAATCTTATCCATGAGCAAAATGACAAGGAAATGAAATGAGCATCTGCTTGGATCAAAAGTTCTATCCTTTTTTGCCTCATTCTACTTCACAGCTTCGTCTCCTTTATGGGACAAGCAGTTTCAGCAGTTATACATTCTTTTACTCAGGACATATATAGAAAATATCTTCAAATTAACTTATGTTTAAATGCATTTGTGCAATTCTCGAAAACGCATGTCCAAATCTTCTCTATCTGCGGAACAACATCTTGCGTAAGGTAGGTCTGCCTTAGAANTGAATTATTTTGGCCACCTTTTCACAATACATACGAGTGTGTTATTCATTTATCATCTCACGCAAAGCGATATTATAAAATTCTGAATCAACAATAATTAATATACTCTTTAATATCTGTCATGATATTTTTACTGTCCGGATTTCATATGAACGTGAATTTCTCTCGGAATGAAATTAAAGTGAGAGAGGGGTATCTCGTGACATCTAGTTGGATGTATGCCAATACTACCAGTAGTCATCATCATCATAACACATTTGGTGGTGTCCATTGTTTCACGTGTAATGACATCTATATTGCATCATGACCATTATAACTGTGATGCAATATTCAATGGTTGCTTTTATTAGAAAGTCTGTTAAGCGTTTATTAATTCATTTGATCCTCTAATACACAAAACGAATATTTTTCGGGAAGATCATTTTCCCGGGAGCATAAAAAATACGATATAAATTTCCGTAAAATAAAGTGGGACATGAACAATAGATCCGAACGCCGTGTATTGAACTGTGAGGACAGAGCAATCACAAGTCGCTTCCGATTTGAAAGGTATGATAAAAGAGCACTGAATTGGCGTTCGACTTAATTCTACTTATTCAAAACAGAGAACCGAATATCAACTGCATCAATAACAAGATAGCTCTGTAACTCTCATTACAATAACAACTTCCATTTAATTCTAACTTATATTCTGTTCTGAGTAGTATATTCAAGTATATGAGTCTGCATAATCTCATCTCCTTTGACAGAAGATAACAATGTTCATCTGTTCTATTAAAGCATAATATTCGAGTAAATAAGTCTATATAATCTCGTCAGATTCAACAGAAGATAACAGTGTTCATGGTCATGATGGTAGTACGTTTCATAAGTACATTCGCCTACTCATCAGGAAACATTTAATGTCGATTCCTCTCGACGTCATTATATGGAATGCGATCGCGACAATTAGAAAGACGTGTGACTGTGATATTCCACTGACAGCAAATAATCATATCGCTATTAAATGTACGGCATCACATTCCGTTCAGCTCATATCATTGACATAAATGTACATACTGGATATTTGGGTGGTTTGCCTATTGAGTGAGCAGGGTATTTCTTTCTGTTACTTAGAATGGAGTCAAAATTGAGAGTGAGCTTTCGACCCTAGAAGAATCTTATCCATAAGCAAAATGACAAGGAAATGAAATGAAAAAACCCGTAGTATTAATCTCCTCGATACACGTATTTTGCTTATTGATATGATTCTGCTATGATCGAAAGCTGAATCTCGTTTTATATCATTTTTACTTCACAGCTCTTTTTTTATTGGACAAGCAGTTTCAGCAGTTATTCTTTTACTCAGAAAATTTCTTCAAATTATTTCATGTTTAAATGCATTTGTGCAATTCTCGAAAACGCATGTCCAAATCTTCTCTATCTGCGGAACAACATCTTGCGTAAGGTAGGTCTGCCTTAGAAGAATATCATCGTCTTGGACTTCAAAACATCAGTTGACGGTCACGCTCAATAAAAGTTGAAGCGCCCGCCTTATCCCATGCGTGACCCCTTCAAACCCAGACCAATTTGTCTTGGAGATTATAGCAGACACTGTATATCATGTTTGATACTTGAAATGTCCATCATAATTTATCGCTAGACGAAGCAATAGCCCATATGTCCCTTTTGTTTCTATGCCGTAATTCTTTGCACGTGTATCAATGTGAAAAGTTCAAAGTAACGATCTTATTTCAGTTAAAAAGTAGAATTCTAGCATTTGAGCAAGATGGTCGCTAACGCTGCAATGTCCATCATATGTTTGTCATATTTGCTTGATTTAGTTTGATGTAGTAAGACTAGGGTCAATGATCTAATGAAGATGGTAAACTATTTTGGGTGAATTGATCAATTATTTATTTCCTTATCTAGTTGGCCACATTGCATCTAAATTGAAATTTCGATGAGTAAACATCTATTTGGTGGGAGCCCACAAAACCTCAAGACCACTCTGACGCAACTAGTTGACCCACCGTCGATTGAGAACGGTAAACTACGAGTCGTATTAGATTACAGTTCGGTCGGTTAACGTTGAAATGTGTTGACCACCGTACTGAAGCTCCTGAGGGGTACAAGCGAATCCCACCTTGAGCTCCCGCTGAACACAGCGAGTGACCGCTCTTCCTATCGGACGTTCAACTCGCCTCAACGGAAGACAGTGTCTATACAAAAATAATTTAATAACGACCCATCATTCCGATCTAATTTTTGAGGAATTTGCTTTGGCTAAAATATTTCAATACAATATCATAAACTGCGACATTTTCATTTCCTGCTAAATCTCAGGGCTACCAAATATATCGTGATAGAACAAAAATTATCACATTTTATACTGTTATATTGATCTAGAGGACTATCAATCTTATCATGATTTTTATTTAATAAAGAAGAGGTATGACCTTGAAAAATTCTGTTTTTCGCTTACTTAACAAAATCCATCTGTATTCATGGTATTGCCGTCATATTCATCTGTGTTCGTTTGCTTGTTATGATAGCATGGGATGGTTTGAATAAGAACCATCAGAACTGATAACAAGCTCACAGATATGAAAATGATTTTCACCATGCTTTGGGAATTCACATGCAATTATTAGATTTTCAACCCAGTATCGGTGTACAAGACAAGCTAAGAAGTATAATAGCACAGACTTTTTGGTATATCACCCTTCATCTGGTCAAGAAAATAACTCAAGTGGCGTATCCTTATTCATTAACCATCAAATCATGGTAGAACCATAAAGGATGATGGAACCATTGACTGTAATGGGGCCAGTTGTTGTGATGTTTTAATAACGGCGCATCAGTCTTTTGGTCTTGTTTTATCGTAGAACACTAGCCTTTTAATGGTCCAAAATTGGCCTCAGCTGTAGATCTCTTAAGGTGGAACTTAAAAACTTATCTCCCTCTGCTTAATGCAGATTCCTGTCAACATGTGTATGAGCATCGTTTCTCACTGAGTTGTAATCCATGGCATAACAATACCCTCCCCATGGTTCAAAACCACAAAGCCGATCATCTTCAGAGGGATTCGACTCACGCGACATTGATTTGGATACATGTCACCATCACATGTCAAACCATGGAGAAAAACACGACCCCTGCCATCAAACAGCCCCCTGGAAAAAAGATATTTCACGGGCTCCGATAAACGCATTCAATACTCCAAAGAAATTTTAGGATAGAAATAAAGTCTGACTCACATTTTTTTGTTTTTATCCTGCGTTGGTCCAGTGTTTTTGGAAATTAAAAACGCTCCTTCGACGCACAAAGACGCAGGTCATACGGCGGACCGACGCTCGGCATACGTACGATCCTTGATCGCAAGCCAAACATCAGTCCCACCGTCTGATCCGCGTATGCTGTCCGTCCGAAAAGCGTTTTTAATTTCCATATACGCTGGGCCGACGCAGGCTGAAAACGCAAATGTGTGAATCGGCCTTTAGATTCGGTTCAGAACTTACCGTGCTGAAGTGATAAGATGTGGATTATTTTTTTTATGTGGAGGTAAGAATATTAAAGAAAGAGAGAGAGATCAAAACCATCAAACATGAATACCGTACGGCATCTAAATTCGATAAAGCGCGATTAATGGACATTAATGTAATGGGATTTGCAGAAAATTCTATCAATATGAAAATTAATGAAGATGGAAGAAAGTAGTGCATGCAAAAAGCACAGGCTGAAAAGCATGAAGCCACAAAGCATGCACAAATAATCATCTGGGCATAAAAGAGTTGTACGCTTGTCATCTAGCAATTTACTATAAAATAATTATTATTACGTATATAAGTAGATTTAGATATTTCTACTGAAACATTTACAAATGTAAGACTCAAAGTAAAATCACCCATTATCATGACATTCTATTATTTTTTAATGTTGATTTATTCTAGTTGTCAATGCGACACAAAAAAAAAATCAGGATTTGTCAAATGATTTCGTGGTAAATCTTATTTTTCGTATGTAGTAGACTGCATCTAGACTGCTATTTGATAAGGCTATGTTCCTTGAGTTTGTTTAAATGAGATATACGTTATACTTAGTTACATTTATCATTTTTCTGAAGCTGAACACAACATGCAATGAAATTAAAGCTCGGAGATAGGTGTCACATCAGTGCATTAAATCCGGAAGGATCAATTTATCAGAAAAATAAATATGGCCGATAAAGAAAGATTTGTTTTCAACGATTCTTATTTTACTTCCTCTCTCCTCATTCATTCTTCGTCCGTCTGCAATTTTAAAAATCGGATTGTGACGCACATAACCAGTCCACTCCAACACTTGTAGATTCCCATATAGATACATTTCAGTGCACAGACATGAATGAGTAACTATTATGGATTCCAATACATAAACCAATAGACCTTTCAATGGGATAATTACTTTGTCCAACATCGGAGTTTCATGGTTCAAGTAATCTGTCAAACAGTATTAAGATTACACAGGCCTTCATTTGGTCATGTATGTAATATTATGATCGGACTATGGATATAATAATGACAGCAGAGCTTGAATATATGTGTTGTTCAGTCGATGACTTTAATGCAACTGTCTGTATACAAAGATGCAGTCTTTATGCAAGAGTTATAAACAATGATACTTTTCTCCAAGGTAGTTTATTTACACACCTGTGTGCAGTGGTCAGAGCGTTGGTCAACGGATGTTTACCAAGCTGGTATATTATGATAGTCTTATGAACTAGACTCTCATTACATCTTCCCCTTTTAGTATGTTTCCTTTCATAAAATTGTTATCTTTTGACTTTGTTATAAATCAAAGATTCATGCAATTTTTTTTTAAACACATACTTCCAAATTATAATATTTTATATTATTCCAAAATGTATTTGGTAAAATGTAAATGTTTCAACTTTGTTTCTTTTTACACAGATCCATATTATTTTGGTCAATAAATTCTTATTTTGTCTGTTGGGGATTTTGTTTGCATGATATTCAGTTAACACTTTACAATTCTGTTTTGAATACATGTACCTGCAAAACAATAACATACATATTATTCTTAATTAAATGTATAAGAATTAGTTACAGAGTCCAATTCATTTATATTAGAATTCACTGCATTTTGTTAATGTTCATAAATCACAATCATCGTCGTTGCGGTTCATATCAGTTCATAAAGTTCATTGTTCATAATCATCATCATTTCGTTCCGGGTCATTCATCAAGTTCATGGATCAAGTTCATGGTATGGCAATAAAGTACTCAGGTGGTTTACTAATTCGACCTGATCGAGTAACTACTCCTGAATTATTTCCTGTCCGTGTCTGAGAACGAACATTTTCTTTTCTTTGATGTTGTTCATTGTTGTCACTCATGTTTTCATCATCCATGATCATTTGCTCATATCTAACTTGTGATTTCACGAGATCTCTCCGGTTCCTTCGATATTGCGCTCCAGCTGGAGTTTGCACAATGTATGATCGGGGTTTGCCTGTTTTAGCAACAACTTTAGCAGGTTTCCACTTTGTTTCATCTCTCATGAGAACTTGTTCTCCTGTTTTGAGAGGAGATAGTGGTTTGGATCCCCTATCATAATAGCCTTTTTGCTTTTGTTGCTTGTTTGCCAATTTGTTTGTGACAGAAGGCACTGTGCGTGGTTCCAAAAGCTTTGGCGAAGTAGGAAAGAGTGTCTGNACCCCGCAATATGGAAAAAATAATGATTCGTCAAATGATTTCGCGGTAAATCTAACTTTTCGTATGTATGATATTAGTAGACTGCATCTAGATTGCTTTTGATAGGACTATGTTTAAATGAGATATACGTTATACTTAGTTACATTTGTCATATTTCTGAATGAAAACACAACATACAATTAAATTAAAGCTCGGAGATAGGTGTCACATCAGTGCATTAAATCCGGAAGGATCAATTTATCAGAAAAATAAATATGGCCGA
The DNA here is from genome assembly GCA_036244855.1 of Temnopleurus reevesii. Taxonomy (NCBI): domain Eukaryota; kingdom Metazoa; phylum Echinodermata; class Echinoidea; order Temnopleuroida; family Temnopleuridae; genus Temnopleurus; species Temnopleurus reevesii. The sequence goes on along the minus strand of BQKZ01000228.1, from coordinate 35,497 downwards.
TAAAGAAAGATTTGTTTTCAACGATTCTTATTTTACTTCCTCTCTCCTCATTCATTCTTCGTCCGTCTGCAATTTTAAAAATCGGATTGTGACGCACATAACCAGTCCACTTCAACACTTGCAGATTCCCATATAGATACATTTCAGTGCACATAAATGAATGAGTAACTACTATGGATTCCCAATTACATAAACCAATAGACCTTTCAATGAGATAATTACTCTGTCCTACATCAGAGTTTCATGGTTCAAGGAATCTGTCAAACAGTATTAAGATTATACAGGCCTTCATTTGGTCATGTAAATTTTCGATGTTCGATTCGATTGTCAACTAGAGAAATGGGTATTAGAAAGTATATCCCTTTTAATGCAGTGTCGTGCTCTTGGTTCCCATTTTTAATTATTATATATTTAATTATTATATTTTTTATTTTTATCTCATTTACTTCCAGGTTTCAGCATATCGAAGAGAACTCTGCAAATAAACGCACAAAGTCATATCAACTATAATTGATCAGTATTGATGTGGTTTAAATGGGGCTCTTAGTTACTTTGATTTCATCAGAATTCGTCCTGGTTTGTGTATGTATAAGAATTCCGAGTTAAACGCGGCCTTTAAGAAAAATACAGGGATATTTTCACACTTTGTTGACAATTAAATGAATTAGATGTCGAGAAATATGATCATTTTGACGTCTCATCATCAAATGTGATTTCACTTTTATTGGAGTTCCAATATTCAAAGCACTTGCGCATATTTCGAAAATACCGCTTTTTTGTGGGGGAGTATCTTGTCATTCTGAATACAAAGCTCCGATGGACCTTAATCAGATTTGATCAAATTTATTTGATAAGGCACATGTGAAAAATATCATATTGTCTCCTGACTCTTGAATCACGATGATAGAAATTACGCGTGATTTTGCAGAACAAGTATCAGATTGAACCTTTGGCAAATAACATTGTCGTGACTTTGTACATATCAAATCTTGTCATTAAAAACATCAATTTCAGATTTCGGTGAACATAATGGTGAACGTGTTGGATGAGATACAGTGCCAAATATTATTAACAAAATAATGAAAGTTCTCGAGCAAAATGCCATTAAAGTTTCAAGTTCATAATCTAAGCAAGATAGTTCCATCCATCGCGTTATCCTTAAAACTGTCGAACATTGTATACATTCCTAGGCTCGCTTGGTATGCCAATCGAAAATTCCAACAAACAATGAATTATGCTTATGATCTATTCACAAGCTCTAAGTACACATCGTTAAAATTAATTTGTCTATATGGAATGGTTACTTTTCAAATTTGTAGCTTTTCTGTTCGAATAAGAATCGCAAAGGAAACATTTAAATTCCCGTATGACAGAGACCAGATCTTATTGAAGAGACACTGTGTCATCTTGTTTCGTTCGTCCTGGCAGCAATAATAATCAAATATCATTATGTAGTCATTGAATTCGATATTGCTCACCAAAGTAGATTTGACAGCTCTCTTCATCATTGTCGAATTAAATTTGTTTTTTTTTTCGAGCAGGGTCAAGTCATTCTTTCGAAAGAATTGAGTTGAGGACAATACCCTGTGACCACGTTGACTTGGAATTCATCCTACTTATTTTGTATAAACCATTATGATTATTACTGATTTTTTTTTTGTACTAAATTGACTAAGAATAAGTAATGGTATATTTTTACGAGAGTATTGAAGAAATATGAATTGACAGTCAGAGGATATTGTTATCCAATTTATTCTTTAAAAAAGTATCAAGTTTTGAATATTTCAGATGGTTGACATGATGAAGTTGATTTGTGTTCGCGTAAGTATTCGGTCACGTTGACTACCGTACGTTAACCTTTATGACGTGGAATACACTACAAGATCAAATGAAATGTTGTGATGACGCTTGTCTCCAATTCTAATCCCTAATATTATACATTACAGGTCAATTCAACAAATCATTAATGTTTGTAGACAGATAATAATAACGTCCGGCCAAGTTCCGTTACATTATCGTGCAGCTGTTCTATCAAAATATATTCATATGATACTTTTCGATATATTTACATATTTCTGTCATTCTTGCATTGTGAATGGTAATTATTGTCTTTGTCAAATTTTATGGCAATCGGATGTATTACAAATCCTTATACAAAAGAAAGTAAATGAAATAGAGTGTGAATAATCCTAAACCACACTAAGTGATTAGATCACTCAATCATATCAAAATTCTTCCACATGGCTAACGTTTTGTATGATACTTCGTGACAAATACGAAGCCATAGCAGTATCTTTCATTTTTATTCCGCTACAATAGCCCCTGTAGTCTTGTTTTAATCTAATTTATGAACTAAATAAATAAAGCGTCATTAAAGTTCCGAAAACTATAGGCCTACATATATTACAAAGCTGATTCTTTTCCATTGAAATATCTAGCAATTAAAGTGGAGTTTTGGTGCGACGGAACTCGAAGCTCGTGTTCATGACGGCAATATATAAAACAGAAAATTACGTCAATACTTCTTATTGACATAAAAGCATAACATGGTGAATTTCTATTCTTCTTGTGGAAAGTATTATTCATCAGTCACGTGACATTATGCACTGGTTGTGTAAAATGTCAGGTGCACCGTCAGGTGACGACATGAGTAGTTTCATTTGGCATGTGACCATGTTTGTGTCCAGACAGAGATGGTTAAAGACCCATGTAAAATGTTTCCATCAAACAGAAAGTTTTTCATCCATGAATATGAGTAGACTTTGAGATGCATAATTTATTCGAATATAGATTATAAGAAGCATAATTCTCATTTGCAACATGGTAAAAGCTGTCGATGCCTCATACAAGACCTGCTCGTGATACGTGTTTTTTTTTTTTTTTTTTTTTTTTTTTTTTACTAAAGGCTCATTGGGTTTGGCGGAAACCTCATAATCATGAGGTCGTGGGATCAAACCACGAAAAGCCATGTCAAATGCTTGAAAAAGGAGGAAGGACCTTTGCGTGAATCTTCATTATTGCAACATGAAGACTACGAATGACAAAAGTACAAATTTTCTTGATGACAATTGGTAAATGATTTAGGGGGTATCAGCGGTACAGCATGTGCCGTCACGCCCGCTTTCTCCACTATCAGAAAGTGCACTTATTCTAGACATCCAAACATGATTTGACAGTAGTAATTGAATGGTTGCCACATTATTGGGTGACGGGCAATTGGATCAAGGCGGATATCCTAGAAAATGAATTAGAACAATTGGAAGCTTTCCTCTCGCAGAATTTTAAACTGAATGTTAGACTGACTACATGGTAATCGCGCGATGTGTTTTTATTAATAACTGATGCCAACCCTCATTAATCATAACTTCCGGACTGCATCATTAGTTTCCATGAATCGTTAAAATTGCGTACATTTGTGGTTGGGATTATTGCCTGCAATGGACAAACATTTGCCTCAATAATGTTGAGGTAGTTGAAATATTGTTTTGTTTTTAAAAGGGAAATAAGAAGCAAACATCACTGGGATATTAATATAATGTATCGACAAAATGCCGATAGATGATAACAAGTCTATATACCTCCTGTAAATTAGATATCGAAACATGGCTGCATCATTATTGTTCAGAATCTACAATTGGGCTTTCATTAATGCAAGCACATGTTCACACTAAAACATTATTTCAGTCCTGATATCTGAAAGTGTGGCTGACTACAATTTGAAATATGGATACATTTATAATAACATATATATTAAAAGTCCTCTATAAAATATATTAAAGAGAGTCATTCCGGTCCAGATCATCTCGAGCGCTCTCGAGAATTTGGTATTTACTTCAATTAAACTTCGCACTAATCAATTCTGTATCAAATAGTAATATCATGGATATATGTCTTTTAGAATAGTAAAACGAAATTAACTTTGAAGAAAATCATAAAAATTCAATGGCATTCAATTTAAAAAAAAAAAAAACTCGAAAATTCGTTGTCCTGATACCAAGAAATCCGGACTTCCAAAGGCTATAGGTGTTTGCATATCATTACGATTTCATTTATCGTTACAATCATATTTAATCCTATTTGTTCATGAACAGTAGGAATGCTCGAGGCTCAATATAATGTTTCTAATCCCTTAAAGCCACGACGTTTTGATTGAGGAAGAAATTATTTGATTATGATCTAATCCAATTATTAGTTAATTTTCTATCCCTTATTACGATGTAATCAGACCAATTGTCAGCTGTCTACAAATAAGATTTTTATACACATAATGCAGAGTCGAATATTCACATAATGGACCATTATTAGACTTATTATTGTGTACAGTGTACAAAATGATGTTTGGATTGTATTTTGTTTCCCTATACTTTTCTGTAGATGAATAGGTTCTTGTGAACAATTCTTGTGAATAAATCTTATCGCAGACGTCAAAATCTAGATGACGTTTGAGTCGCCGCATAATCTCTGATTGCAACAGAATCATGTTCTTTCAAATGAATCCAAAGCAGGAAATTGCTTTCGAAATCATGATAGTTAAAAGATAAAATATAAGCCAAGAAAGTGTGTCTATTGAAAGGGTGAAATTGATTAGGCTGTATTTTTTTGCGTAATCTCCTCTACAGACGTGTAACAGGTTCATTTATGCGTATGGAAATTAAGCTCAAAACTGTGGTTTCTCGATTTCTTGTTCGGACAGAAGTTTTCCCTCAAAATGAACACATCATGATTTTGTTACAAAGGAACTTACATCATTCATGAACTCCGTATATCATAAACACATACATTGACATTATATGATTATTAAAAAAAGAGGAATCTATTTTCGTAAAATTAAGTCGAATCCCAATTCAATGCTCATTTGTCATTTTTGTAAGCTAGTGACATAGTAATCGTTTAATGACTGTGATGTCTGCACAGTTCAATACATGACGTATGGATCTACTGTGCCATGACACACTTAATTTTTCGGGAAGAGATCATGTTCCTTTAAGTAAAGGCAATGTGCTCGTTCATGGATGTCATACTTCATACATGTAAAGGGACCCTTGTATCAGATCAGCAGACTGCTAGTTATTTATTCAAAGACTATGACCGATGGAGTAAAAATAAATGAGGTTTGGAAGAAAACTAATGTGGCGCCATGAGTTGAATACAGTCACATGAAGCCGTGTCATGTGACAAACAAATCCGTTAGCACTGCATGGATGCTGAGGCCTTCAATAAGCTAAGCTTGAAGCAAATTAAATGTATTGTGCGTTTATATATAATCTCAATTACTTATAATGTATTTTGATTTAGACTAGCATATTATCGCCCCGACAAAGTCAACTTACTTATCTTTATTTGCTTATTATTCTGTCGATATGCATCTTATTTCAAATTCACTTGATCATTCATTCATAATTTTAAAAATTCTTTTGTGTGGTTCTGTGACTATTCATTTTTCGTTTCATTACCAAAACAATTATGTTTATGAAAATCTATCATAACTCACCAAAATGTCCTTTGTCAAATGTCAAAATTATCCCAAGGATTTGTTATTTCTCCCTGTGTGTCCTCGAAGGATAGAATAATGAATAGAATTTCTGAAGCCAATGACAATGATATGTACAGTTGGCTCAGGGCAATGTTCGGGCAATATTGCTTGAATAGGTCCTTTAAAAAATGTGTAATGTTCGAACATGAAAATTAGGTTTGTACTCAATCTGCATGATACAGTGATATGACAATAAGTGTTAGTTGCTTTGTTTGCTCATGATGATGCAAAGTTTCGATAAAAACCACTGGTATACAAGACACATGTGTAACCCCTCCGAAGACTCTCGAACAGATAACGATTCGTCCTTGAAGAGTTGCCAAAGGAATGACAATATTCCCCCCAGCTGGGCAATAAGTTGAAGCAAATGTCTTGTATCTAGTTGCTATTGTTGCGAGCTACGTGAGTCACAATGTCATTCCTCTCCCCCTTCAAACTCCATGTACCCCCAAAAGGCCACGCTCCCTATAGATGGGGGTCACTGCTCCCGTTTTACCTAATTTCTTATAGAGATCATAGTCCTACAATTTTCATGACTAACAATTCACCCATTTATAGATTTTCGAAGATGGTCAATATTGCGAATTCTAGATCGAAACTATATACTGATGAAATTAATGAATATTAGCACATTCATAGGCTTTCTTTGTTGTTGTTGTTGTATCTGTCGCCGCATCCAACACAAGCTCTGCTTCTGGATATGTGCCCTTTTTTTTCAATTTGTTTACGTACCTTAAGTTCTAATTATCCTGTGATTTGATTACAATTGTTAATTGCTACACTGTACATCACTGATTTATTTGAAGGACAAACATAAATGTTATTTTGAATTGAATTGAAATATATAAGAAGGATTAATATTCACGAATGAATTTATCCAAACTTTATGGTTTTAACCGATATGTTGGCAGTGGTCAGGTGAGATTCTAATATTTACATCAAATGAATTCAAAATCAGAATTAAAAAAAAAAGATAATTTTATAACGATTGTTAAAACTTGCAGGAGACATTATCACTGGTTACATGTAAAGTATGATCTGAGGGATGTGGATGTTAAATGCCTCAATTTGAAAAGTTGGAAATGGGGATCGATTTTAGCTGAAAGTTGCGTGTAAAATGTAATTCATACATTTACAAGAATTATATTGTTTTGACTGACTTGACCACCCACATGATTGAAAAGGTTTCTGGGTACGCCCTTTCGTCTCTCCTAATTTTACATCTTGGCTAGATCGTCTTGGAATGTTGTCTGGCATGGTGGATATCCGTATGTAATCAAAGGCTGTCACAACGTCTGCGAAGATGATCTGATTTCTATACACAGTCTCCGTATCATAAGAAATGGACAGCATCAGTGCTTAACCTAGAAAAATGTAGCAATACCTTTGCCAAAATTGCCATATACGTGATAAAATTTAACGATTGTATATAGTTTTGCATGATAAGAACTTGAACAGTTAATGTGTGTTTATATAGGGGCAGTCATTCACTTTCGGCCTATGTCTAGACACTCGAAACAGAAAACATTGAAAGAAAATGACATTGATATTCGTTCAGTTTCTAATAATCATGACATTCATCGTCAGGCAAATATATCCTCTACGAGCCATGAGATTCCTGAGGTTATCCCAACAAGGACGATTTATCTGGCAAAGTCCTTTTTTAGAATTCAAGAATAACTCCAGGAAAAGTTTTTTCTTCCCTTCTCAATTCTTTGTTCATCACTTTGTGGGCAAACATATACCTAAATGTCTTCTTCAGTCATGTCAGTTGTTCTTTTTTATGCCGCTAAAAAGCTTCGTGTTTATTCAACGGAGCTCCTTGATTATTCAACAGGTCTCAGTTCAAGTGCAGGTAAGTGTTAGGACAGTTGTACTAACATTCAAAGACAACAAACTTTCTTTAAACGAAATGATATTTGACTCAACCGATTAAAAAAACACCGTCCTTTCCATCCAACAAAGCATTGATGGGTACCCCTACCGGTCGGAGCAGACGACCTAAATCTTCCCGCTTAAAACACATTCTAAAAAATGTTTGGGATTTGGCACAGCAGATCTACAATCACAGAAAAGCGGTTTCATTTCAGATCTCCTTTCGAAGTGCTAAATTTCGCTACCATAGCAGAAAAGGTGATGAAAACGATATCGCTTAAAGGTACCAGCGAACGCCTGCATGAAAACGATATCGCTTAAAGTACCAGCGAACGCCTTCATGAAAACGATATCGCTNCGAAAATGGGTTTTCCATGGCGGCCATTTTGAAATTCAAAATGGCGGCTGAAGACGTGGTCAGAAAAATCGGAACCAAAATTTTTTGGATTCAGCACCCCAAAATTAACAAAGTTAGCTCAAAAAATCAATTTTAACAGACAAATCGCGCGGGATTACATAGTAGCCCCTACTAAGAGGTGTTGAGATTTTTAGCAGCGACACCATCAAGCTGCAAACTGCTCCCATTCTGTTCCCAAATATCGATACAATTGTAATTATTATTTTAGTTCAATTATTATGGAGCAGTCACGAGAAATATGTACTGTAAATTTTTTTTTAATGTTTTCTTTAGATTTAAGTCAAACAATTTTTACTGTCAAGTGAAATTGATAAAAAAATAACCCTTAAGAGTTCAAACAGAATAATACAGTAATAATTACATTAGTTTTGAGAGCAGGATGGGATCAGTCTGTTGGTGCGACTGCCCGATTAGTGTCATGTCTTGATATTATTATTCCTGTATGAAACTTGCAAGACGCTAATGATTGTGCAAGATACAATGATCAGATGGTGTACTACACAACATTCTATAAAGACAGTTTTGGAATAAGATGCAGTGTGACTGCCCTATCAGCAGCACTTGCTCAATGCCATTCATCAGTTCATCCAGGATCTATGTTCGTAGAAAATAGTTTTGGGATAAACGTCCCTCCGATCACCGGAATCATGTCACTAATGAGGCAATTACGCACGTCGTTAACTAAATAGGTGAGACGTGTCATGTAAAAGAATCTATTATACTTCTGTGTTTATCGAAAGGATCCGTAAATTATCACTATTATATTATAAAGGCTCGGGAGTAGTATTATGAATGGCACGGTAGGAGTAGGCAGGTGTCACACGGTTAATCCTGTTTGACATTGACACTGTGGTCTAAACATAACTACAAGGTTCATTTACATTGCGATTTAAACTTTATTCTTTAATCTGTTGCGGTCGATGGCAAAGTATTAACTCCAACTTTAAGTTAGATAAAACATGATCATGAATGAATCGAGTAAACCATATCTGTAAGAAGTTAAAAGCCGCAGAATAATCTCAAAATCACACTTTTTTGTGATGATTGTTAAATGTACCTAATGTTTGCAAACTTTGATTGCATAAAACTTTGAAGAAGTTCATTGTAGATGGGCTGATTGTTGCTGGGTGTGATTAAAACGTATATAAACTGGGATAAAAGTACTTCATTTTCAAGTTAATTGAATGAAAAAATATAATTGTGCGTTGATGCTCATCAAACCCCGCTACTGGACGAAGAAACTGTTGACACTTATTTTATGTGGACCGGTGTATTGTTCGGGATATTATCATTTTGACAATCATTTCTATACTCCCTTAATTAACAGCAAAGCACATAACTAACCTAACATTTTCTTTTCACAATTAAATCAAATTAGATAACATTAGATTAAACGTTTTATTTTAATGGACCCATTATAAAACTCATGAAAATGAATAACCAAATTTTAAGGACACGTTACAAAAATATTGGAAGTACATTTCCATGTCGAGGCACATCACTTTAAGGAGTGTTTTTTCTCTCTCTAAACAAATGACACCTAGTTTGATGCCCCCATCATACCTCAAAGTTGAGTAATACCATTTCAAAGGAACAAGTGTCTAAAAGTTAAAGTTACAAGATCTTTAATGAATCTAGTCTAGTTTTGACAGTCACGGTAGTCCCAATAAATATATTACAGATATTGCGAATTTTACTTTCAGACCTTCGAGTCTTTCAAAAGGACCTCAATTTGTGTTTCTTTTTCTTTCTTTTTTACTTGAAATAACTTGTGGAACCAAAGGAGATGCTATTTTTTTTTAAATAAAAGAACACTATATGTAGTGACGGAATTCAATATGGGAAATTTTTAAACTTCTCAAACCATTTTTGAGGAGGTTTTGATTATTTTATTTTAATCATATAATAGCCCGTGCAGATAGTTGTGGCCTACATTCGCATGTATTCAAAGTGTAGCCTATGTATATGTCGTTGTTTGGTTGTCAGGATAGATATAAGAGGATTCTTGTAAGTAGATCCTCTTATCATGCTTATGTGGTGAGGAATTCCGGATGTTGTAAGTGACACTTTGTATCCCCTTAGCTACTGGATCGTTTATACAAACCCGCTTAAAGGATTTGGTGATCGGTCCCTGGATGTCACTGTGGTTGAGGTGTTAGGAGAGTGATCCAGTCTGGACTGGACTTAGTTTGTCTTGGCTGACGAGATGACCTGGACATCCCGATCCCTATGTGCAGATATCGGAGGACACGCTTTGATAACGCATTCATTATTCATTTCTATGCTCATGTGTATGCGTCCTAGAAACCTGTTCAAAACTAGTTTTCGAAAGCGGCTTCCATTAGTTTCCAGGGCCGATTCGGAGGACCAGTTGTGACCCGTTCGTACTAGAGTCCCGCGAAGTGGATTTTAAGTTCACTTCATGTAAAGCGGTTTTGTTGCTGTGACGTTCTTCCCGCGAACCCCGATGAGCTTTCCCATTGAATACACGTTTAAACGGAAACCAACTCCTGGGATTTTCCTGCTCTCATGATATGAAGTAAACTTACATAAACAAAGTGTGAAAACTTGAGCAAAATCGGACACCCCGTTCAAAAGTTATGAATTTTCAAAGTCATAGAGATATGACGATCACTTCCGCTCATGGGGATCCTTGCTATCGGCAAATGCGACAGAATCTGTGACGCCATGTCGGAAAATTCCTCATTCACTCTGTACACAAAACTTCACATTTTCTCCATTTTCTCGGAAAAGTCAACAAAATGCCAATTTTCAGTTGGGGTATAGCATTTCTGTATTGATTCTGCATGCATTTTAAAAAGATTTATGCCGCAACCTTACTCTAAATTTTGCATTGATCAATTTTTAAATATTCTATGTACAAAGTGAATGGGGAGTTGTCCGACATAACATCACAGATTCCGTCCGTTTTGCCGATCGCACAGATCCCCATCGGCGAGAGTGATTGTTAATTCTCTGTGACTTTGAAAAGTTATAACTTTTGAGCGGGTTGTCCGATTTTGCTCACATTTTCACAGTTTGTTCATCTGATTTTACTTCGTTTCATGAGAACACGACAATTCCAGGGATTGGTTCCCCTTTAACTCCTCTGAGCGCTTCAAGGTCAGTTGAAACCTGAACCACACAGGACCGCTTCAGGAATCGCGAGCGTCCAAACTACCGGTTGAACCATTTCGCGAATTGGATTTTCTGTTAAACTGGTTTAACGCCGTAGATTTAAGAATGGAGTTAATAATTGCATTTTTATGCAAAGAAATACATGAATTAAAAGTGACCTAAATCTTATCTTAATTTGTTTGCCAATGAGATAAATTTTGGAATTGATGCCTCACACAACTGAACTGGCAGAACATCTGAAAAATGTTACCTTCATTCAAGAACAATGCAAGACAAGAATTATATTTGGAAAAAAAGGGCAAGAATCGTATCAATTCCAATGTTCGCTTGTGATGATCTTGAAAATGGTTGTGAATGAAATTGAAAGAGGAGATAAGTTTCATGCTTTGGGCATGTTGGAAAAACAAAGTGTAACTTTAATATGGTGGGCCAACATTGATCCACATCCTCAGCTGGCTCTTCTAAATCGAACCCCAAGACTAGTTTCCTGGGAACCTTCTTCTAAATTTGGATTTCTGGCTACTTGTTAGACAATATTATGCTTCGTCTGGAGGCCTCTAAGAATCGTTTGTAAATCGTCTGTTGACTTTCGGATGAATTCAAAGCGGAAATAGAATAGTGTCCTGAATGAATGAGGCTTTTAGTTGTGTTTCAACTATCCTTGTTTTTTTTTTTATGAATCTTTGCATTTGAAAGAAGCGATCCTGTGGAATTCCGGTTTATCACCTTCAACTATTTCAGGTTACCAAAAGCCGGGGCAATTATCACCAATGTAATGTATATCAATACCAAATGGATCCTCACGCTCTATTTCTTGACTTAGGTGGGTGGAATCTGTGATGGACATTAAAGAAGACTTTGCGTTTATCAAATAAAAACAAATTGACTTTCCACTCATTCATACGAACAAGGTTTACACTGCTCTTCAACCTGACGTGTTTCCTACTTGTCAAAAAGAAGAATAGCGTCAAAGACGGGGTATCTATTCAAACTTGACTTTTTAACAACATTGACACATTTTCGGAACAAGACACGCTGTGTTCGTCACCTCAAAATAGACGCGAGAAAGAGGGAAAACGATGGGTTGTAAGTGGGTCAGATTTTACACGTTGACACTTCAAGAAGGAAAAGGAACCAATTTGGAACCAACTGTGAGCAATTGGTATGATCGAGGAGGACTGGGTGAAAATTAAAGTTTTGTAACCTTTACCTTGACCTTGAATTCTCAGAGTTGTATTGGCCATCGTTGTCACATTCGGCGATATATCGACGGCTCAATTCTATAGACTCGTGTAAAATAAACTAGAAGCCAAATGTCACAGAGCTTGAGAAAGAGAGGATGATGGAGAAGTGGAAAGAGTGAGAGGGGAAGTGGGAAAGAAACGGAAAAAAGAAAGATAGAAACATGTGTAGATTGGGACTGTGACTTTTGTTAGAAGGATGACGAAACGATATTCAAGAAAAATTGGCAATATAGAGAAAATATCCCATCATTGCAGGGGGCGTCTGGCTGTGGGGGAGTGGACATCCCCTTCACCCGTTCAACTTCCGCGCTCACGCTGAAAACAGTATGCATGATCAGAAGGCTACAGAGCAGTGTAATGCCGAGAAAGATTGGTCACACATTGTGGATGTCTGATTTAAATAAAGATTTAAACTAAGCTGTCTAGCCTCTCAATCATATTCAGATGGATGAATAAAAAAAACAAAGGATGTAAAAATTAAAAAAAAAAGTTGAACACGCACTCTGAAGATCTATTAACAAAAATTGCATTTATACTCCCCAAGACCCCTAAGTCCAGTAAAGTGTTATTATTTAGTTTTTAAAGGCGTCAATTTTTATTCTAAAGCTTACTAATGTCTTCACAACGTAATTCATGTACACCATCATCTCTGAAAATGACACTTTTAATCTGGCAGTTGAGATTTTTTAATAACATATGTTTTACGATACCTTTAATGTGGTTGATAATTTTGGAAATTATACGATGTCGTCTAAGGAGTTAAACATTTGTACAATATACCTTTACATTCGTCCACTCCGTTTCTTCATTGATTGTAATTAACGTTACACTCTAGTATGTGTGTGTGTCGAAGGGGGTGGCCAGGCCAAGTGAATGGATGTATTTGCAAAAAAAAATCGAATAAGAAATAACGAGACAAGTAAAATAACAATTCGACTTGCTCTTGAATGACGTTTTGACTTTCCCAGACTGTTTACCAAGTAATACTATTATTGACATGCCCTTGTGGGAGAAAAACATTGATTCTATTTTTGTCGCAATCACTTCGCTCATACTTCGTCCATGTTGTCTGTAGTATATTGTTATATACTATTGTCACTATATTTCTTTTCTCATGATGTCAAAGAATTATAGGACTCCTCATGCCATTATTTTCTATTACTCTTTTAAAGAATACAAAACCAGCCCTCATATTTCGGAATGAAAAAAAAACGCGCCAACATTAAGCTGACGATTTTTATCAGTATTAGTATGAAACAAAAGATATTGCTCAGCAGCACATGATGAGGAGATTGGCTCTGAATTAATGGGCAATCCATATTGCAATCCATGTGTTATTGATATTCAATTGTTGCTATGTAAAGGAATACACACACGTTTGCGTCGGCCTATCGTTTGTGTGTTTGTTTGCTTTGTTGTTTTTTTTATAAAAAAAATGCTCCCCGTATGACCTGCGTATTTATGCGTCCATGCAGAGCGTTATTAAAAAAAAACACACGCTGGGCTGACGCGACGGATGCTAAAAATGCATATGTGTGAGTAGGCATTTACATATTGTTTTCCATGTCAGTAGATAAACGTAAAAAATGAATCAGTGATTATCATACCAGAAGAACGCTAAGAGAATATTGTTTCAATGGATTATATTAATATCTCTTCCTTGATTTCCTCCCATCACATTTTTATTTCATGACTATCGCACTAGAAAAAAATGAAATGATTTCAGTAGGTTAGATATGCCAATAAATGTAGCTTGAAATCGTCGAGAAAAATGAGCATGTCGGCATATAGAGTGCGCCAATCGAGTGACCAAAATCACACTTCTGACCGGGTCACCTTTACAATCGTCAGACAATAGATTTCACAACTACAGAAAACCTCTATGGCACGGGAATGCCTTTGATGCTCTAACTTGAATTCATACTGAATAAATATTAACCAGACATTGTCGGAGACCATCATCAAGAGCAAGAGATATGCACTCATATTGAAACAATTATGATCGCCTTCATACAGTCAAGCCCGAACTAAGCGGGAGCTTTTCATGTCTAACAAGCGTTAAAGGTTCCTTTCTGAACACAGTTCCTGGGAAAATTGGAGCTTTATTGTGACACAGCAAATAATGCATGACCTCGAACACAAATCACAAAATCATGAGATTGATATTTCCGTGAAATTTCCGAAGACTGTCTCCAAGATAAGATTGAGCTAATGAGCTTTGTGCTAACAACCAATACTATCACTATCAGAAGTCACATAATTATATGATCACACTCTATCACAAACCAATTGGTCGTCATGATTTGCAAGATTATATTTTTACACACACGTAATTCTTTACTAATCTCTAAAATACGTATTTTTTACTCAAACGATAAAAAATGCATTACATTTGTTGAATCTGGAATATATAGTATTTTCATCTTTATAAATTTGATTTGCTTGTATATTCTATATTGTTTTATGAGACGAAGTTATCATCCTCCTGGAAAAAATGTATTCATCTTATATATTTCTTGATCAGCCCTGTTGATGGCAAGGACATGGATGGACATTGCTAGACCCAAACCATCAGGCGTCATTTTATGGTTGTTACTCGCCCCAGGATTATACGATAAAATGGTTCACTTATTTTGAATCGACTTATAACAATCACGTAATGATAAATACCATAATTGACACTTCACCCATAGAAATCCTTATATTGTTGCTTTGGGTGATTTTAGGATTCGGTAGAGTCTAAGTTCCACTTAAGAAGTTGATTCATTTCAAATTTGTTAACATGTTATGCATGTTATTTTGTGACACGATGGTGATTTAAGTGCCCGAATCCTTTAACTGTAGCATTGATCGTGGCTATTGGTCCGGCGATGTTCCTTTTACATCTTCTCGAGGTAATGATCTAAATTAAACGTATTTATCAGAAATAAGATGATGGTGTTAAAGATATTCAAAGAATTTGGCTCTACCTCCCAACAAATCTAGCTTGGCATATAAGCATGGAAATTAGATGAACATATTTTTTTTTTTTTAAGGAAAATGGTACACGAATGCTACTTGTAGAATAATCGTCGTAAAGAAAAGATTTTATCAACAAATATATTTTAGATAATAAATAGAATTAGATAAAAAAAAAAATAGAATTAGATATTTCTAAATTTTGCTTCATGTCTAAATTTACTGCTACTGATATTAAATTTAGTTTCCAAGTCTTCCGCATTTTTATTCATAACGACATAATTATAACAAGACAAAGATAAGAAATTTCAAAAATACTTCGACAGTGCCCTCTAAACGCATGCTTTAAAAGCTGTTTCTTAATAGTATTATCATTACAATCATATTGTGAGTGAGCACCAATAGATTCACGAGATAATTCATGTCATAAGAGGCGTCAGACTAGATACTAGATTAGTCTCTTCTAGACTGGTATAACATGGTTAGTTCAGGCAGACTTTACTGCGGTCGAAAAATGAGATCAAATAGGTGCTCAAATTGGACCATCTCGCAGAAATTTCCTACGCGATTGACGTAAAATTGGCATCCATTATCGCCAAGAAAGTTTCAATTCAAAGAATTATGGCAATCACATAGCACTGCACCAGCCACAAAATACGTCAAAGATTATTTCTTCTGAGATTTTTCTGAAGGGTCCTCTTCAAGTAGTCATGACTTGTGGGGGTAATTTCTCTGGATAAGTTTGATACTTTAAGACTAAAAACATTGTGGATGTGTCTGAAAGTAGGCTTTTTATTGGGCGTGTCGGGGGAAAGGGTGTTGAATGGAAATAGCCCACTTTCTCTATCTTGATGGAGGTTGTTTGTGAGTGGATGATCGATATATGGTCTCCTTGTTGCTGTGACATTTCTTACGCCATTACCAGACTATACATAGTGCTATTGACCTTTGAGACACCATCACACAACATCAATCATGCTCTCACAGGCTTCCTCTATTTCCCTCCTTCAATATCTCTACGTACCTCATCCCACCCCCCCCCC
>BQKZ01000228.1:0-19174 GCA_036244855.1 Temnopleurus reevesii | reverse complement strand
ATTTTAGTCAATGACCTGGATGAGATTCTTATGTTATCAAAAAATGCTTTCTGTATTCATGTGAATAAACTAGCTCTGTTTTCTAGGTCTAGATATATATTGCACTCTTACAATATTGTTCAGCGAAGTAGATAGTTTAGGATCCAATAAACTCGCCATTTGTCGTACTTTTTACAAGACTCCACACCACACTCCAGGTATCGCTGCCAAGCTGTTGGTCACCTGAGTATCATCAAGCATCATCAAGGCGGGTGGGGAGGGTGTCGAGTGTAAGCATTTGTGTATCATCGCATGTGGTCTGATAAATCAGTCTACCTTTAATTGGTTTCAGTGTCAAGGTTAGGATACATGTATCTCATCATCATTAGTCTGTCACTGATGACGGGGACACGGGGACCAAATTAGAGGTGTCCCGTATACCTCGGCACGGTAGCCTGTAAAGTCCAGTAAGAATGTTGTATGTCAAGGCGCAACCACACATTTACGTTTGTGGCCGACGTCTGCCCAGCGTTCATGAACTATGGAAGTTGATCCATGAACTAGTATATACGGAGGGAAGACGCTTGACTAACATTGAAGCGTCTTTCCTTAGGATTTCTGTATTGACGGATCGTCTAACACAGTTCATTATCAGTGAGCAGATTCTGGTTATAAAACGCAGAAGTGTGATTGAGCTTTAAAGGTGCGGAACACATTTAAGTTAATAGCCAACGTATACCGAGCGTTATTCAATTCATGTTACGGCCCCTGTGCGCAAGAACCACGTATGGCTAACGCTAGCTTATCGTATATAATAAGTTAACAAGTTAGGCAGATTTTGGGGAGATTACTCAATTGATTTGGAAAGCTCTGAACCTGAATGTCTGACCATTGAAATGACAAGAAGCTTTGAATGCCATACACCTGTTTCCACTGACAAATTGAGATGGACTAGAAATAGCCTGACCATCGTTTATTTCATAAGACGTCTTGCATGTGTGGGCTCTGTCGCCCCCTCCAAATTTACATCTTCCTGTAGAAGACAGAAAAGTACGTTTTATAATCATGGCAACGATAGCCTCTCCTTCCGCAGCAGTTACTTGTGTGATGAAATAGTGCAAAGTTTTTGTGCTAGTGTTCGATTACTTGACTATTAAGCACAAAATTACATTCATCTGTTACCATTATATACTGTCACATCTTGTTAAATATTATTTTTACATTCCATTTTCATCCCGCAAGGTAGCTGACATTATACTTTTTTATTTCAGTTAATGCTAATAAAAAAAAATGATAAAACCCGTTAGTTTTCAGGACTCATGCATACTCCCGAGTTTAGTTAAGCACATTTTGAAATATTTTAACAATGTTTAATATAATTATTGTTAATGGAATTATATTCACACATTCAGAATGGCGTGTTCTTACGGCTGTAAAACAAAACAAATCAAACGATTAAAATTAGAGCAAATGATTACTTACACCCCCCCCCTTTTTTTTTTCCTTTTTTACCTCAGTATACCGGGCAGGGAATGACTGATCCTAAAATTATCATGACATTAACAATGTGTGAAGCAATGGGAAACAGACTGAAATCGCAAGCCTTTGCCTTGGAAAGCTATTTTCACACCCTGCTTGTTTTCACCATAAATCTAAGTTTAACACAGTCCATGCTGTAAATCTTTATTTCTTATTGAAGCAAAAACAAGTTACTATTTTTTTTAATTCACTGCCTTTTTGTCAGCACTCAAATGAAAGTGGTGCTAAGCAAGATTGATATAATAGAAATGAAATTACCCTGAAATATTGCGTTTCAACAATTATATTTTTTTTTACTAAATACAAGGCAAATATTTTCTTTGAAGTAAAATAAGATACAGATTAACATCATTTTAAATGACATGGAAATGTTCTGTACAAAAGTGAACGGCTTCACGCTATTATTTCATGTTCTTCAATTTTTTTCAACATCAATTACATAGTTCTATAACTATCGACCTCGGGTGTACAGTGAACGTCAATGTAAAGTATAGCTTTGGTGATTTGGTGATACAGATTTATGAGGTATGTTATGATTACAGAGGCACGTTTTACAGACATCCAAACAGAGTTGCTTTGATAAAACCATGAAATTCTAAATACTAACAATCATATAAAAAGCAGCAATAAATCACTTTTATACGGAGTGTACAAAATAAAATTTACACCACCGGACTGGATAGTATATACACAATAGTGCAGTAATATGAAGCTTTATTGGAATTTATAAAAAGAAACCCAAAATTCTATACGATGCTACAATTGCCGAAAATAATCCATTTTAAGTATTTATAAAATGCTCCACTTCTAGAGGATTGATCATTTCAAACTCACGCGCTCTTCATTAAAAGAAATGAGCATTGCTCACTTAAGCATGAATACATTATGAAGAAACTACATACTGTATTACAGGTATATGGTATGTCATAAGTGTAAAGTCTTTTTATACACCATGTACACAATTGGCGCACTTTGATTTGAATTTTCTCTTTCATATTTTCTCTAATATATTTTTTTACACTCTCATAAGTTGACCATACGTCATGCTTTTTGCATATCTTTATAATTGTTGAGTTGACCGTGTTGACAAAAATAACGGTTTGTATTTTATAGCAAATATTCCGGTACGAAGTAAATTTCAATCACCCTTCTTTAAACAATGTTAAAGGGGATGGGTTGTACTAATTAGATGCAAATACGTTGAAAGCAATTCAACCACATCCCCAGTTTTCTTATTCCTGATCGGCGCCAATATTTTTATTCCAACAGGATATTCCTATTCCTTGCTCCAATAAATTCAGTTAATTGGCTTCCTTTTAGTGACTCGATTACACAAGTCAGAGGCTAAAATTTAGTGTTCAGATTGGGTTTTTTTGTGGTAGCGAAATATCAAATCCATTGGCACTATTACGTAATGGAAGACATTGGGGGAATATAAAAATAACATTTGAATCTAAAACTTGGAGATATACACCTACAAAATTACGATGCATAGAAATTGTCAATTTGTTTTAAGTGGATAGGCAAACCGAACACGGGCGTAATTATTTCAGTGGAGTAAGACAGTTTTGATAAGCAAATGAAATAAAGTATTTCATTAATAGATTATTATTCTGGGGATTTACAAGGACCACAATTAACCTACATGAAACTCCAAAGCGTTGGGCTCAATTGTTTGGTTGACAGGCAAGCATCTTTTTTTATCATTTATCTTTAGCATCATGAGTGGTTTATGGGTGAAGACATACCATCACGTCCCAAGCATGTCTCTTAAGTAATCATGCCAATAGTTAGCAGACGAGGAACATGACAGTTAATGTATTTGTCTTCTAATACAATGCACTCTACTTTCTCGTTAAAAATATTCTTCCATAATTTGAGACATATACCTTGCCCATTAAACCATTTATATTTTGATGTGTGCAATTCATTTGAATATGTTGAGAGTACATTAATCTATATATTTCCATTGTTAAATGTATCTTTATGAATCTCTTTCATAATGCCTTAAAGGTAATAGGGGAACAGACCCGAGTCTAGAAGACTCGAGCTAAGACCGTATAAGATATGTTTTGAAGAAAAACCAGCGTTCGTGCTTGACCGATTTGAACCCAAGAAGACTTCGGAAGTTCGGGATGCAGTTTCTGTTAGGGTTCTTCGCAGCTCACAGATATATGATTTCATCAAGAATTTAAGTCTCTGTCAGAGAATGACATTTCAGCTGAGGAAACCAAATATATCTTACTTAAGCGCGCATCTGCTTAGTCTGCCAGGAGAGAGTGGCCATGCTAAACAAACATACAGTCACACATCTGCATCAATAGTCAGCAGATGTAGGGAGTATTAATTGAGTAAATTTTACGGTTTCTGTGCGCAGGAGACACGTTTGGCTAACGATAGCGATTGCGAACGTCTAACGCATGCCCAACGTATTGAACATCGGTCCTGGAGCAGAGTCGGAGCGTCTTCCTTGCATCTCCCTACGCACAAGGAACGTCAAGTAAATTTCGTCAACGCCACAGGTTTACGTTAGCTATGAACACTATAATGTGTGGCTGAGTCGTAAACGAAAGAAATGACACTTTCCTAGTCAATAAGTCAACCATGGCCGATTTAACGCAATGCTATTGATCTGGGATAAGCTGAATTCTTTCCGTCATAGATTATCTCGGCTGCCACAGCATAATCCAATCATATAGACAAGGATGTCTGAAGAGTTGTTCATCTTTGGGATGAGACCTCAGCCCTCAACATTTATATCACCAATGGAATTGTTTACATCTTATTTGAATGCTTAATCTAATCCCGAATACTTGTCCCCATTTCGTCATGTTCGTATATTATTTTGTTTGACCTCTTTAATCGGTCATGCGCATTCCTAAAACTTTTTTTGATGACGTAGAAATGTAAAAAAAATGTTCATGTAATTCTCTATTTTAGCTTATATATTAGTATTTAACGACATTCCTCTATAGCAATGGATTCCTGTAATAATTTTTAATTGAATTTCGGGAATGTTATCAATGGTTAATGAAGATATATATGTTGTTCTTCAAGTAATAAAAACCTGAAAAAGGGTTGATTGAAGTGCTTCTCAATCCGGCTATTTCTCTAAACGTTCTGCAGTCCCTCTCATCATTGTCATCATTGTTATGTTGTTAACCTCGATTGCTCTCTCACTTGCATATACACGTCAATATATATATATATTTATATTCTAATTAGATATAATGTTCATATAAGCTA
Source organism: Temnopleurus reevesii (assembly GCA_036244855.1). Lineage (NCBI taxonomy): Eukaryota > Metazoa > Echinodermata > Echinoidea > Temnopleuroida > Temnopleuridae > Temnopleurus > Temnopleurus reevesii. Next base: position 14,410 of record BQKZ01000228.1, on the reverse strand, counting down.
CATTTTAATTATGCATACTCACGAATACACAATACTCGCTTGCTTTCTGGTCCTTCGTTCTCTTTTCATTTTCTCCATTTCTTCATTTTTAATCCTTCAGATACCCAGTACCGCTAAAATCAAACAAACTTCCACACATGTATATATACTTAAATTCGCAGCCGGCTCCCAAACTCGATCTCCTTCCCCTCCCCCTTTTACCCCCACCCCCTCTCTCATTTTTTCTCTCTCTTTTACTCTCTCTCTCTCTCTCTCTCTCTCTCTATCTTTATCTCTGCCTTTCAATCACAATCGCAACTACTTCTCAGTATTTCTGAAAATTCTTGTTTTCAAGTATCTCTTTCATGTGGGTTGAGGGTTGTTTCTCTTTGAATAAAGAAAGGAAATAAAGAACATTGTAACGTGCATATCACGTGCTTTTGTGAAGACCTTAAAGTCGCTAGAAAGAAAGAATAGCATTTGGGAAGATATACCTCTTTTTCTAAACGTTCTGTCCTTGATTTGTATCAAATGAAGTCATTAATGTGATAGAAGCCAAAGTAAGGTGGCATTTAACCTGTAATAGTTAAATAGGTCACTGGTGTAGCTGGAGAAGACTTCGTTATGTTCCAATTAAGGTCTCTTTCCTGTAACGAAACTCCCATAGGCTTACAGGAGGAGAATGCCGTCATTTTTTTAACACTGTTTAATGTGGGAATTCAGTGGTGTAAGTAAAACACCAACTGTAGATCATTCAGTTTGCGCAAATCTCTGGGAATATGGAGGTAAAACGGAACGTTCGATTGTTGGTAACACGAAACTTGATACCGAGCCCCGCTCAGGTGTAAGATTTTGAGTTCATCATCATATTCATCATCATGTTTTACTAAGTTAATTCACGTATTGGCACAAGAATAAAAGAGGATGAACGATGATGTGTATTACGGTATTTAACCCAATTTAAATATACTTAAACTGATGTCTCCTAAAGAAATAATCTTTGGTGCTGGAAATAGATCATATAAGTCAGTATCAATGTTTCGTTTTTATAAAATACCAAGAACATTTTGCTAGCATGTGGGCTTGATTCGATATGAATTTTCTTTCAAACATTTATGAAAACTTTGCATCATATTTGACAAGCTTGAAAGACGATATACATGTACTTCATCCGTGTCCAACATTGCCTCCTCTGGTCTCCATGAGCCGAAGAGGGCAGCTGAACTCAAGACAAGTGTGACAGCAAGAGTTTCTATCCTGCCATACCTCACGCAATCAATCTCACACATCTTCATCACATTTATCATGTTTATCAATCAAGTATATTCCAAATATTTCAATATATATAAGGGAAATGGCATCTCATGAAATAATGGATGTACTGTTTGAAAAATGTTACTGAGGGAATTCACCCCAATTTGGAAAAGTATTCGCCATTTTTAAGACATTTCTTAACATTTTATCACATTTCTTGTCAAGTATCAGATGAAAATGGTCTGTGAACTACATCATCGAAATCATATTTTCATTCCATATCGGCTTACACTTATCCGACACAATACACTTACGATTTTACAACTACGTCGCATGTATCAACAGAAAACAGCAAAGGTGAGGAACCCTAGGGTGCAAATTAGCCGTCATGACACGATTGACCTTACATCGAACCCCTGTGATCGCCTATGACACAACTCTTTCAAGCAGGTGTCTTGTAGTACCAGGTGCTTGAACCTCAACTTGAGGCGTCTAACTGGGTTCCACCCTCCAGGAATCAAGGATATGTCTTTTATAAACAAAAAAACAACACATTTTTTGAAGCTCTAAATGATATTAAAAACAACAGCAGGAATACGGGGTCCAATTTGTCGTCTTCATTGACACAGACCTACATCAAGCACGTCAAAGAGAAACCGATAATCGATGTTCTCGTGCAGGAATCTTGTATTTTTTGCATTAATATGACTGGGCTGCATGTAGTAATCCCAAATATTAATCACGATGTTTTGACGTGCATGGCGTCAAAGAAATACGATTGTTCACCATGTATCTTCTTGTCAAAGCTTATTAAGGCTGAGATATTTTAACAAGATTTATCTGCTACGTGCTCATTTTGGGAACCGTAAAAGAAGCACTTATAAATTGTGTTGTTTTGTTCATTCATAGAAAAATCTCTATGGTTCATTGTTGTTCAAATCGTATTACTATTTGTCGTCTTCATTGACACAGACATACCTAAAGAGAAAAAAAAAGATGTATGTTCTAGCGGGGTTGGGGCATGGTAGGCAAGTAGGGGAATGTATCTTGTATTTTTTGCATCAAATATGACTGGGCTGTAGTAATCCCAAATATTAATCACGATGTTTTGACGTGCATGGCGTCAAAGAAATACGAGTGTTCACCATGTATCTTCTTGTCAAGGCTTATTAAAGCTGAGATATTTTGACAAGCTTTATCTGTTGCGTTCTCATATAGGAACCAAAAGAAAACAAAGTACTTCATGTGTTGTTTTGTTATTTGGTGTTCAAAACGTGTTACTACAAAAAAAACCTTTCCATTAATAAAAATTTCGGATATTTTAGAATCAACTTAAAGTTTGTACCCAAAGTTTTCGAAGGTTCTCTATATATACATGGCATATCCCTATATGAAAGGTAAGGTAAAGATTATAGGCTAAAAGCTTCAGATTATTAAAAGCCTTGCCAATCGTCAGGACAAAACATTATAATACNTTGCAAATTCAGAGAAGTAATGACAAAATAAAAAGAGGTGTTTCGTAACGGTCAAACTAATTTTGAGAGGTGTCGGGTGTTCGAGCCATGACTCAGAGTTCGATAAATGGGCAGCATTTATGCGGACCTGAAGATTGGCTGTATGTCTTTCATAAAAAAAATGGAGGCACTAAATGATATTAAAAACAACAGCAGGAATGCGTCACATCAATACGGGGTCCAATTTGTCGTCTTCATCGACACAGACCTACATTAAGCACGTCAAAGAGAAACCGATAATCGATGTTCTCGTGCAGGAATCTTGTATTTTTGGCATTAATATGACTGGGCTGTAGTAATCACAAATATTAATCACGATGTTTTGACGTGCATGGCGTCAAAGAAATACGATTGTTCACCATGTATCTTCTTGTCAAAGCTTATTAAGGCTGAGATATTTTAACAAGATTTATCTGCTACGTGCTCATTTTGGGAACCGTAAAAGAAGCACTTATAAATTGTGTTGTTTTGTTCATTCATAGAAAAATCTCTATGGTTCATTGTTGTTCAAATCGTATCACTAGTTGTCGTCTTCATTGACACAGACATACCTAAAGAAAAAAATATCGATGTATATTCTAGCGGGGTAGGGGAATGTATCTTGTATTTTTTGCATCAAATATGACTGGGCTGTAGTAATCCCAAATATTAATCACGATGTTTTGACGTGCATGGCGTCAAAGAAATACGAGTGTTCACCATGTATCTTCTTGTCAAGGCTTATTAAAGCTGAGATATTTTGACAAGCTTTATCTGTTGCGTTCTCATATAGGAACCTAAAGAAAACAAAGTACTTCATGTGTTGTTTTGTTATTTGGTGTTCAAAACGTGTTACTACAAATAAAACTTTCCATCAATAAAAATTTCGGATATTTTAGAATCAACTTAAAGTTTGTACCCAAAGTTTTCGAACGTTCTCTATATACATGGCATATCCCTATATGAAAGGTAAGGTAAAGATTATATGGTAAAAGCTTCAGATTTTTAAAAGCCTTGACAATCGTCAGGACAAAACATTATAATACATCAAGCAAGACCGTTTTAGATCGAAAAAACTTCACCCTAAGTTGTAATTCTTTGCAAGTTGGTCTGACGGCTCGTTTTAGATTTAATTTGAAATCTCTATTGTCCCGGGTGGAAGGAAAGACTTACAATATTGCTCTATTTTACTCCCCGTCTAAAGAGTCTTACAGATTTTGGATAAGGTAACAAAGGGTGGAAAATTCCCAATAATATCGCTCTTTATGAATGAAAATTGAGGACCTATTCATCAAAGTTTAAGAAAAATAATAATTTCACAATACTTTGGCGAAACACGTGTGACGGATCAGCTAAAGGGGAGTGACAATAGACCATAGAGAATTTAAAACTTTACTAAAATAGGAAAACCAGTTTTCAGAAGATGAATATCAGTTTCCATTGTTACATCTTAGGGTCACGAGGTGTGAGGCGAAAGGCACAATTTAGAACGCTTCTTGTCTTCGGGCAATAGGGGACAATAAGTGTATTCGAATTTTCCTTTTGTGCAAAATGATGGAAAAGTTTTAACCAATCATGAGCCATTTCAGTCATCAAAGCTCTGAAAACAATCTTGTTCTACATGTTTGTGATTGTACTTTAACATATTTAGTAAATCCAGAACAAAAAGCCAGAACGAACACGATTTCGTTATAAATGTTTGTGATTGGACTTTAACGTCTTTAGTAAAAGCCCGAGCAAAGACGTTCATGAAACCCAAAGGAAAACAAAAGTTGAGCAGACTAATACTTATTTCCATGTATTTCATGTGTCCTGAATGATTTTCGTGAATACGTGTTTGTATAATGTTGCAGTATGTAAATGTTAGATATTGGTGAATAGATCTTATCGTGAGTTTGTATGAGAACCAAATGTCATGGACCTGTGAATGTCTCACTAACTGTGGCGTACACAAAAGTGCCACGCCCACCTGCTCGGAGCAGGAGTTCTAACCATCGTGAAATCAGGGAAAGAAAAATAAATGTGGCAAGCTATAATTGTGGGAACTTTCTCATTCTATTTCAATAAAGATTCGATAGCAGTACAAATTCAATATATTTTACTCCTTCTCAATGAAGTATTCTTTTAAACAGAAAGGAAAACATTTCTGTGAAATTAGCTCTATCGACTTGCTGCATGATTTCACCATGAACCTGGTGTAGGCAGGTGAGCGTTCACGTAGGTGTTGGTCGATAATTTTGACATCATATTGAACGAAAATGTTAATGTTTCGTTAGAATTCTCTATATTCTGAGTAATGTAAGCACAATGTTTCGTACATTGCGTTATAAGATCTTTTCTGCAGTAAAATTGTGGATTTACAATGACTCCACCAACATGGGCCGTGAACGGCTGTTCGTATAATTTACAATTTAGCAATAAACCCAAATAAGCTACCCTTTTCACTTGTCAAAGGGTGTTCTGAAGTTTCCCAAACTCAGTATTTCACTCATCTCAGTACAGATTGAGGTTAGTCTTCATCGTCACGATGACGTATTTTCATTGCGTTGAGGAAGGTGTCCCAAAAGACACACATTTCATGGCCAATTCCACACATACCTGGGTTGTTGTCCCCATTGGTAAAGGGCATCTTCTTCTCATGATCACGCAGTTCTACATCTCTCCTGAGAACCATAGCCATGGGAATTTTTGCGAGCTGTGTCACTCGAAAAAAATTAAGATTTACGGTTGAAAAATTCATAATGGTTTAGAAACCACTACTTTGCCATTAAATGAGGTATGATCTGTACAGATCTGTTGAGTCACACCAATTGGTGGTAAGTTTCTAAATAAGACTCAACTCCGAAAAAAATGCCTCATGAAAACGTCCTATTTATCCCAATAGGCTGCACAAATCCCTTGTAAAACTGGCGAAAAAAATTCACGAGACAAAAAGTACTAGCTTTATCTAGCTTAAAGTCAATTGTACTACCGGTAATTGTACTCGAACTAAGACAGAGGCAATGCTACACAGGGTTGTGTTTCATAGATCATTCGAGTTTGTGACTGTAAAATCAAGGATATTCTCCTCGATGACCAAAACTTGGCAACTTTGATAAAAAAAAATCCTTGTTGAATTTACCATTCAACTAATCATAACTTTCTTATTTGCTGTCCGATTTGCTTCAAACTTTCTTTGATCTGTTTGTCTGATTTTCTTCTGCTTTTAATCAAAGAATTTTTTTTTTCTTAGGGTAGACCAAGACTTTAAATGGAGGATGCATCGGAATGCCCAGTGTCTGGGGCAACATGGGTGCATCTACATCTAGGATGAACCCATGCAGACAATGTTTACTGCTTCATGTTGAAGATGTCAAAGGTTGATAACATTTTCATCTTCCTCATGAATCACGTGATATATGACAGAGTTCAGAGACCCCAATTTGTATCTAAAAACCAAATGTATTAATGCTTCTCACCTCCCAGAAATACTCACGTTACACCGATATTGAACTGAAACTAAACAAATTGTCATTTTTATCACAGTTTATGTTTGTTTTTACGGCACATGATTTGTACAGATAATTTTCCCAGCGGGTATATGAAAATGAATATGATCTACCCCATGTAATGTCGGCGTTTTGAATGGCATAAAGTCCAGAAACCTCACCTAGAAAATGAAATGTCATGGGCTATAAACATTTTAGTGATAAATAATGCTTTACCCAGGCATGCTCAATTTCAAATTCATTAATTCATTTCTGCCTATACAACTTCTACTTATTTGAAATGAAATGAAATAAAACCTGGCCTACTTAAGTAATCCGGCTCTATCCAAAATCTGATAAATCTTCATTAGCAAAAAAAAAGTTTATCACGGTCTGACAATTATAATGTATGTTCAACACGATTTCAATCTATTTTGAACATGTTGAAGGGTATCAAATACCAGTGATGTACATCGGTGTACATCCTTACAATATAACCAGAACCAAAATAAGTCGATTTATAAAACCCTTGTCCTCGAGCAATTTCGAAGATACCAGCATTTCTTCGCGACATGCTCGTAGTGTCTCAAAATTAAGACAGGCTTGGAAGAAATAAAGTCTATTATGCAATATAGGTTCTTCTAACTGTTAAAAAGGCCCATCAATTTAGGCTCTCGTTACTTTCTTTTATTTTAGACATAGATTTGAAGCACTCTTACGGAAGCACCCTTATGGCGTCAAAACGGAGCACTTTTACATCGTCAAAACACACACTTAAAGGATGTCAACCCCACTGGACTTGGTTTTAAGGAGTGAAGTATCACTTGTATGATAACATGATATCCGCCTATAGGCACCCTTTTATCGTCAGTTTTGATGAGATATACCTGCAGAAGTAATCGAGTGTCATGATTGGAGCATGACGCTATTATGCAGTCAATGATCTTCAAATAGACATGATAAATCTATGCCGCAGACAGTGTAGTCGAGTTGAGGACCATGTATTCTTATAGCACCCACATGTGCACATTCTCTTGCTCTGAACACACATAGGGGGTGTGGCTCAAAATCAACTGCAAATCAACTGCAACTTTGCAAATTGTAACGCACATTTTCATTCGCACATGGTGTGCGCATTTAACAAGACGCGCATGAAACAATGATTTTGATTGGCGCGTACCGATCAACTGCAACTTGCGATCAATTGCAACCTTTGAGCAACACCCCCCATGGACTACACGTACAGTACTCAACTACAGTCCTGTACGAGCAAACCCCAAACGCGATCAGAGTGCGGTCAGAAGGGTGTGTGTGACTCTGTGGTTGAGTGTTGTGTATTCCCTATGTGTTCAGGACATGATAATGTGCACATATGGGTGTTATCAGGACACAGAGTCCTCAACTGGACTGCAGACAGATAGCACGGTCGTAACGGTACCATTCAAAGAGTCATTCACACAAGCCGAAAGTAGCCAACGAATGCTATGCTTAGTTTAAAGTATAAATTGCAATATTACAGCCCTGCGGATAAAAAAAAAAGTCTCAGAAGACACGCTTGGATGATATTGAAATCGTTTAGCGTGGATCAACGTTAGTCAAACGTGTCCCCATGAAATTTCTGTCGCTATAAATCATAAGAGTAATTTGATATTTTGTTTTGTATTATGTTACTGAGCCTCATTATTGTGATTCGGTGGGTTTAAACTCATCTTGGAGAAAAGTATGGCAGGGGTTCTAAGTTTAGTTCCCCTCTTCATCTACAACACATTTTCTATATTACGGTACCGCATCTCACCTCTAGTTACTACTGAGGATCGTTTACTCCTCCCAGCAGCCTACCGCCACTCTGTAAGACATCATGATGTAAAGACACACTTAGGAATAAAGGTGCACAGTTGCACCACTGGGAGGACCTTTTAAGGTGAAATTAATATAGCACTGTTGGGTGAAAAAATCGAACCACATAATGTATGATTTATCATTCTATCGTTTTTGTTGAGACTGTACATGAAACTGGTGTGAGTTTTGTCGCATATTGCACCTTTCCGCAAAGGTTTGCACCCTATGTGCATCTTCTTTCTTATTGTGTATGCCCTATCACTCTACATTTTGATTCTTGTTATTTGTGCCATATTTATAACATGAATAATATATTCAAATTATCTGTTACATCTCAACCAACTACGGCATTTGTTGTACAGTCATGTTGGTGGTAAACCATTTAGGGCTCCCATTGCTAACCAATGCATCAACTTCTTTTGATCTATGGCTCATCCTCAATGATTTCTTGGAAACCATCCAACCGCAGATTAATATTCTTAAAACGATTATCCGCGTCTGGTGTCATTAGGCTTATCATCATTACGTTAAATTATAACTATAATTCAAAATATCAATATAGCAGACTCCATAGTTAAATTTTAATGCTGGTAGCCGGACACCTATTAATGATGAGTTTTATTGTCGAAGATCGCATGTCCAGTATAGACAGCCTTGCCATATCAATTAGGATGTATTCGAAACAAAACATCAATAGGATGCATTTCAAACAGTAGATCATGAATATACAATGACCTCGTTCTGTTGAATAATTACTACCATCAAAATTGATGATACAAATACGGTGGCATAAGAGTTTCAAAAGGGATAAAAAAAAGTACATGTGCGGAAGAATACCTAAAAAATGATTTGGTGTATCATTACCCATTCCCATAGATATACCTTAATTCGCTGGGATAATTTTATACTTACATAAACCATGTAAACTGTTATAAGAAACAATGTACACAGTATTTATAGCGATTGATTAGTTCTTAAAAAACAGAAACAAAACGATTACAAAATTATATATATGACTAACGTCAGTGAGCCACATTTTGAAATATCAGATCTATGTAACCATGGTGGTCGAGGAATCTCTAAACACATTCTTGATCATAAAATAAGCGCCGAAATTAGACTCTACAGTAGCCCTATACCCCTCATGTTTTCCCAGTATCTTTACCTGCCTACATTACCTGCATGTATCTAGCATCAGAGACCTAATGGTAGGTCTATGCTAGCATGTATATCCCAACACCTGGATTTGGTTCCGAGCTAAATTGGGTTCACCTTTAGCCCGCGCGAACACCTTTTGGCGCCCTTTTCTAAGATGACTCGATTAAGGACTTGAGAATGAGGTCATGAGATTATGATACAGGTGAGGAGAGATGAGATGATTAATGAAAACATTACCTGACATTGACTAAGAAGTATATCTGATAGTCAGTGTAAAGAGAACCATATAGGCCAAGCTTATATCACCATCTCGCGTATTGACATTCAAGCAGACGGTAGGGGGTCATAATAAAGGTCCCAGACATGTTCATTTCTATTGTCAGTATATCTGAATCATTCAGCGGTCAGACACAAAACATGATTCATAAGCTGTATATGAATGTATTTTCATTAAAAAAAAGAAGAAATATGTATTTCTTATTAAAATCGTGTTTGAAATAGTGCCCATCCGGAACACAACAGTAATGATCGATTTGTGACAGAGTTCATTTGAAACAATTCAATGTAGGCCTGTATGCTCGTCTGAAGAATAGTCCCACATTCAATGCGATGAGGGACTGGATGCTGGTAAAATAAGAAATGTCAATGACCTAGGTCTGTTGCTGTCAGTTTGGGCGACAAAGCGACCTAAAAGCAAAGCGTGCTATTCAACAGCACAATTGATTCATAAACACCAGTAAATGCTTACAAATCAAACCCGTCGATAGTATATGAGAGTTTTTAGAATGCTTGCAATGCATCAAATCCCTACATCATGAATCCAGGTAGAGTTACGTCGGACAAATCGCTTAAATCCATAAGGATTTCCACTAATATGCTGGATCACCCCTTTAGGAAATGGAGTAAGCCTTTAACACTGATATTCAAATAAATAAGACTGACAGTAAAACCCAAATTATAAAGAACTAATCGTCCCTTGAAGCAGAGTTATAAATCTTGGTCATAAAATGACCTGCAAGGTTCACGTTCATTGTCGGTTTGTTATACTCTTGTAATTTCCCTTTTCCCTCCTGGTGTGATAGGGTTTAGTCACCGATTTACAAATCAAGATATCAATGTTATGTTGACTGACACTCGGTGCTGTTTCCACTGCCATGCTCTTGATTCAAACCATTAGCAATGTTCACTGTCCTCATTCGTGCACTCATTTTTTTTGTGAGGGCATCCTGCTAAAATGTTGATCAATAAATTAATAATAAATAAAAATTCAAATGGTTTTATCTGATATGGATACCGGGACGGTGTTAAGATAACACCTGCTAACCAGGTATATATATCGGATAGCATCAATTAAATGTAACACCGGTGTTTCTGCAGAGCATTATCTTATCCTTGGGCAGTTTACAAGTCACAAAATACTAGAACTTCACAAGTTATCCAATGATATTAAAACGACCATCTCAATCAAAACGCAGGGGCCGTATTTCACCCATATACTGTAGTTTAGAACTAAGGCTCCGGTCACAGAGAGTCCCGGAAGCAACACGATTCAACACGACTCTTTGTTAATTCACATTTAACTGCCTCAGAACAAAAAGTCGTGGTGAATCGCGCTGCTTCCGGGGCTCTATGGCTTAAGGATTCTACCTGTAATTGGGTTTTAATGAGCACCAAGAAAGTATGGGTGGTCACTATTTTTGCAAAGGGCTTTTATTGACCTCATAATCAGTGTTTTTTTTTAAATCATATTTGAACATTTGATGCTGATCCTACACACTAAGAAAAAAGAGGCACATATGGGACAAACCTTCGCGAAAATCCAATCTGTGGAAAATTGTAAATATAAGCACCAATTTGATGAAACGTCAACCAGTAATAACTATGAAGAGGGTGCAAAGCTGTACCTTTTCCTTAGTCAGATAATTTTTTAGCATTTGAATTGCGTTCTACTTAATTTTATGGAATCAAGTAATTATCGGTTAAAACATTTTCATTTTTCATACTTCCCTTTTCCTGTTTGTTACTTATTTTGAAAAACATGGGCTTTTTAGGTTGTATGTTTCGTCGATTATGGTTGCAAAGAAAAAAAAAGCACACTAACAAGGGCGCTTTTTCTTAAATACAATTTTGGAAATGGATATGGTTATCAAAGATGAGATAACTTATTGAATTACCGAAGATTACACGTCAAATATTGTAGGATGATGATTTATAAGCCAGATGATTCGATGTGACTCACCATTGTAACATTAAGCTCTATTAATATCAAAATCATTGCCACATAAAACTTATAACATCTCCGAGCATCTAATGTTTCATAATTGGATACCTCATCGTTTGAAGAGAAATGTCGAATGTGAGATTAATTATTTTAACTGAAAATCAAAAATTTGTATGGACCGTAACACTAGCACTAAACATTGTCCCGATATTATTTGTCTTGTTTGTATCTATATTACTTTGGTATTCACTCGACACTACAGAAGAAGTGAAATAGAGCTTAGCGGTATGACTTGACACTATTTCAAATTAGGTTAAAAAGTAAGGGATTAAGTAGATTATTCTTCATGACCATTCAGCAACTTGTTGAATTGATGACGTCAGAGAAATGACTGGACCGATTGATAAAACCTCAAGAATGAAATCGTAGGTGCAAGGGAGTCCGTCATCAACACGCGTGGCAAGAACAGTGGTGACAGATAAATGCACGACCGTACTCCTGTTCCATTACGTCATGATATACTTATAATAAGTTCATGAACTTGTAAGTAAAACCATGCAATTTAGTTCCATTTTCGTGGATTAAAGGGGCAAAAGTTCTAAACGTTTTGCGGTAATAAGAGCTACATTTCTCTAGAGAAAGTCATTGAGATATGGCGGCAGCTCTGCTTGCATGGGTCAAAGTCGGTATTTTTTCTTGGCCTGATTGTGTGGTCTTAGATGCAGTTGCTCTCGAAGTTATCCACGCCTATAGTAACATTCTTCGAATACACTTAGAATCATTTCAAGCTTGATTTAGAGATAATAATGATAATAACATAAAGAGATACAGTCTCTTCATGTTATTGAACCTTCAAGTCGCTTAAATCTTTATGTGTACGTGACTATTTAAAATTGAATGCAGAGAGCAGACTGCAAGAAGATGAATTATTTTAGAGGATGACTCAAGGCTAGGTTAATAGCAGTTCAAGAAGGGGCTCCTTAATTGCAATTCCATTCTTTAAAGCTGATGTTTTAACCCTTTGCCTTGCTTTACAGTACATGGCCATGTAAGATTCGGGTACATCTTGAGGCCTCTTCTCAGACTTTCAAACAGAGCCTTTCCCGCCATTTCTGCATGAGCGCCATGAAGTAAGTCAGCAACAGCTGAAATATTCACTTTCCTTTTCGATCATACTTCCTCGCTTAGATCAGCACCATGCCTATTGGAAAACTAGAGCCTAGATGGTGGATGCTAGCACCTGATTGAGATGAACCTCATCTTGATCTACTACCATCTGGCTTTGGTCATGAACTATTGGATGACAGCGGGACAATGTTACGGTAACTCATCACGCCCATCTCAGGCAATCTGGGAAGACCATTATCATCTCCTAGTCTGCTCGCTGCCACGAGAGGTGTTTCTTTTCTTCTCTCTCATAAATGGCAGAGGTGATGAGGAGGTCGTCCAATATAACCATAGACATAATTATCCAAGCCTATTTTTCATGGAGCCTCAAAGGATTATGAATATTTCTTCATCCGCAACGGCGGGACGCGCAAAAAAATAAAAACATTCTTCAGATCCAAAGTGGGAGAGGGGAGGGGTGTCACATGGGCGCCATATCCTACTAGTTTTGCCAGAAGGCCACAAAACCACTTATAGGAGGACCTGTAGGGGGTGTGAATCCCTAATCCGTACTTTACTGCTCTACCAATACCGTGTGTATTGTATGTGTAATTGTTCTTCAACATATATATATATAAAGATCTCAATTATATTAGACAAAAGCTTTTCTCGCCACAGAAAACGCTATGAATGACAATTATACATAATTATAAGATGTGATTTGAGAAGACAGGTGAAAATGATAAAAAAAAAGCCTATAGTCTGACTCAAACTTCTATAATCCATGATAATGCCCGGTAATCTAATAGATAATGACAAGTCTTATTGTTTGATGCTTGGCCTCTTGATTATTAATAACGTGGTTATGAAAAGTATAATATTGATAAGAACCTGCTCACACGAGAAGATATTTACTGCTGAAAGAATTATTGTGTCTGATCGACTAATTTATCGATGCTGCAAATTATTACAAGAGTGGCGTCGGAATTATTTTATCAAAATAAAAAGGTATTGTTTAAGGACAAAAGATTACCACCCTAAACATGGTAACGCTTTCTGTATCAAAACCATTCCAGTGCAACTGTTCCATTTTCATACCATGTTTACTGTATGGTAATTTTGTTACCGACGAGGTTGCCTCTCCCAATTTAAGAAGTGTATAATAAAATGGTAATAAATTACATCTCAAAATAAACTGCAGAATTTCAGTCTTCTTCTGCGCCATTTTGATTTCTTTTTTGGGGTGACACAGTATTTTTATGGCGAAAAACATTTTCCAGTATGAGGACATGGACTAACAATGGTTAGTAATATCATGGGGTTCCATCAGGGACTATCAAAAGATAATAATAATAGTATCAGAAGAATACTATCAGAAGAATACTATCAGAAGAAATACTATCAGAAGAATAGGAAGTATGTATACAAGGACACAAATTATTGGCAAAGCTTTACCAAATAGTATGAATTTTTTTTCAAACTTAGATTACTTCTGTATGTAGCTCCTTTTGTGTCTACAGCTTGCAGTGTGAAATCAACGTGATTTCTAATTGAGTAAGACCTACCTATTTTGTCTAATTCGGGGATTCTTATTTTCCAAAATAAGACTCTTCTTTTCAATCATTTTCCATTATGTCACTCCTTTCATGTCCTGTAAAGAAAAGAGTTCCACTTAACTTCAAAATATATCTATCACCTTATCAATCAAACTGCCAGAGCTCAATGTTATGATTTCCAATGATTATTAGCTATTGACCTTGTTGACAGTGGATTAGAGGATTATAATCAAATTGATACTAAAATTGTTATCTTTCAATATATTTCGCTACCCGCGTGCAGCCATACACGTGCCCTTGACACTCTGTTATTTCTAAAATGACAATGATAAAAAA
>BQKZ01000227.1:190708-211875 GCA_036244855.1 Temnopleurus reevesii | reverse complement strand
AGACGTCTTAGCAAGAAGAGGATAGCCAAGACCATTTCGAGCAAATGGCCCCTGGTAACTAAGCATCACCAAACATGCCATAAGAAAATCTCTCAGAAGAATCACGTGATTTGAAGTAGTGTGCCGAAAGGTTATGGGAATTGGGTCAAACCTATTCTGGAATATATAAGCATAGCCTGTTTTCTCGAGACACTGCTACTGAACTTTATATTTCTCTTGCTCCTTTTCTACCTTTCATTCTTTGTCTAGGTTTCATAGGGTGAAAGGTTCGCAGAAAAGTAATTTGCAAAAGTGGTTCGCTAAAAAAAGACTTATAGAACTTAAAAAGAAAGTATACCATAAATAAAATTTCTTCAACAGGAGCAGAAAAATTAGATGAACAGAACAAAAAAATTGACAACTAATTAGAAAGTTATGAATGTTTATATATTTAGACAAATTGACAACCGATGACGTCATAGGTGCACAACTGACCATTTATTACATTCATATCAATGTCATAAAATGTTACTTTTTCCCCTAAAAATATGATTTCCTCAAAACTTTAATCGTAGGATATATTTATGATGGATATGTAGATCCACTATTTGCATGTTTAGATTCCTTCAAACTTTGCAACTTTTCTGTAAAAATGATGAATTTTGAAAACTTTACCATATAAATAAAGAAAACTCTGGTTAGTTGTTCACCCATGACGTCATCAAATTGGCAACATCTCTCACTGGAAATTTCCACTGATTTGCCCATTTTTTCAAATCTTTAGAAATTCATACCTTTGTTATTACTTGTCCGATTTTCTTCAAACTTTTTTTGTTTTACTCATCAATTTTTTTTCTGCTTCTGGTAAAAAATAATTTTTGTTGGGCAGACTCTTCTTTTAAATACAAACTTAGCTCTCCTTTCCTCATGTTCGAGTCGTTCTTATGTATGCATCAAATATTCTCACCATGCTCAGTTGCAAAATTCTACTACGTCTCTTTTTCTTTTTACATCTATATTCGTTTTTTACATTGATGCTGGATTTATTGAAAAGGAAAAATTAATAAAAATTTAATTTAATTGAGGTACATTGTGTGTAGTGTAGTGGTTCATGCCGTTAATTTCCTTCAGCAAGAAATCCATCCACACTGTGCTGCACTCAACCCAGGTGAGGTGAATGGGTACCTGGTAGGAATATCTATTCCTTGAAATGCCATGTGCGCTGGTGTACGCCGGGCTAAAGCCAGGGTAATAATAATGCAAAGCGCCTTGAGCACTCAGCAGAGTGGATATACGTGCGCTATATAAATTGCAGCTATTATTATTGTTATTATTATTATTATAAAAGGGCGGTATCTCAGGAAACCCCCCCCCCCAGAAAATGAATGGGTGTTCCGTCGGTATGACTGTCCTAGAAAGCGATACTTGGTTCTCACTTAGATAATAATAAATATGAAGCAAAAGCAAAACAAAACCACATACGTAGCTCAATCAGATCACGGAGTTTATGATTAATTGCCTCCGATATCCATTAATTTGCCTCGCAAACCACTTTAATTTCCGCGATGAATTCCAGTCTCGATTCAAAATTATGTGATATTTTTCAAATCTTTAAAAAGCTTCTTGTATCGCATCGTTTGAGTAATGGGAATAAGATGGCTCGTTTATCAACTGTGTACTTTCTGTGATGGATTATGTAAAGATATATTCAGGCCTTTGCGCACTGTAAAAAAAAACACGTCGTATTTACTTACAATATTAGAAATATGTTAAGAAATCGCCTTAATTCTATTTAGTATCCTCAAAACGCAAAACAAAAATGACGAATATGCCCACTCGAACCCATCATATTTTCTCTGCGAGGCTGCCCCCTACCATCTATCATCGTATACGAGACATTGAGTTGAAATTACTAGTATTTTTTTCTTTGTTGGAACTACTTACAATGTTCCATTATTATTTTCTACCTCAAAATACAGTGAAATTTTTGTATTGGGTATATCGTTTGCGTCTTTGAGAATGTAATAGCCTACGTAAATTTAATAACAATTAAAATTTAGTGCGTAAACGGAACTTTTTAGATAATCGTACTTAGAAAAAGTACAACCTGGCGGAATTGGCTTTTCAGTGCGTAGTCACCCAGACAGTAATGTACTGTCAGTAAATGAAGAAAAATCAGATGAACAAACTGTGAAAATCTGAGCAAAATTGGATAATCCATTCAAAAGTTATGAATTTTCAAAGTCATCATTTCCACCATGTATTGGGCATCATTGAAATGGCATGCATATACATGTAGCTATTTGGCATAATCTGTGATGTCATACATGGAAAACTCCTCATTCACTTTGTATATAAATTCATTGAAAATGGTTCAATATCTTATTTTTCTCAATTTAATAATCGCAATTTAATCTCTGAGTGTAGTTCCCCTTTAATGTGAAATTTCCAGCGCACAAGAACAGACAGGGAAGACTTTTAACTAACGTTGATTTTTTTTCCCGGCTCACGTCAACGTAGACATAGTTTACGTCTGCGAGGTGTCTCCCCTGCATATTTTTGTTTGCACCCAGTGTGTATTTTAAATGTCGCATACTTGGTGAAAGCCATGCTACGTTAATAGCTGAGCCTGTAAATACCAGCATAATAATCTATTTATTCATTGATCAAATATTAACCAACAAGATCAAAACAAGACCAGCAAAGGTTGCTTTCCATCAAGGTCCTGATTAAAACAACAATCAAAAATAAAATTGATAAACAGTAAAATGAAATACACCGTGCCTTCTCCTCCATTGCTCCTACCCTGTGGAATAATCTTCCACCTCACATCAAAAATGCTGAATATATTGAATTATTTAAATCCCTTCTCAAGACCCACCTATTTAAACAGTTATATAGTTTAAGTTTGTAGTACATTTTTGGAGGCGTACACCAAGTTAGTTTATAATTAAGTATTTTGTTTTCTATTAACTATGTACTATGTATTGATTTTGTTTACCGGTATCATGATTAGACAGACCACCTGTGCGCTTTGAAACACCTGTATAAAGCGCCTTATAAATGTAATCATTATTATTATTAATTATTATTTATAAACGTAAGAACGATATAAAACTTTGATTAAAAGGAATGGGAATACACTGCAAGTGATCACAAAAACACTGCTACACCATACTTGGGTTTTAGAACTCGGTTAACGAGACGGTAATAGATGATAATAATTAGAAGTCTGCGATTATGTGGCTTATTGTAGGAATATATTCTTGCATGATCGCTTAGGTGATGATAGTGACGATGCATTTTGAAGTTCCATAAACGGATTTATTAACATATGAGTGGCCAAAATAAACAACTTCATCGAACAGACACACTTGGGACTGGTAGATAAAAGAAATTGCCTCCCCTACAATTCGGCAAAAAAAATGAGAGATTACGTTTCGCATTATGCATGCCTTGAATTCAACTGGGATCGGAGGTGGCAACAATTTACGGAGAAGAAAAAAATAATGAAAGGGGAAAAAAAAGTGGGTACCCTTTTTCTTGCCTGTAATCTCACCTGCGGGAAGTGAAGACGCTTTTTAAATGTCTTTATTTTATGCTTGTCAGCTCAGCGGCGGAATTTAATGTACAAGCTTCTTTTTCGCGGGGGAGGTGTTAGAAAATGTTGAAACACATGATAATAATAATAATAATTTACAGCATTTATAACGCGCTTATCACAAATTATGTCCCTAAGCGGGCAGAAAAATAAAGAGAAAAACTGAGGAAGTTCAGCAAAGAATTATGTAGCCTACAATTTACAATTCAATAACCTGATAACAGTTTGCATTTGTATTCTACATAGTGTGAGGGAGCTGGATAAGCTGAATTGTGTCTATTTGACAAATAAAAATGTTTTTAGCATGGACTTGAATTTTTCAGTTGATTCTGTGTCTTTAATGCATTGAGGCAGATTGTTCAAGATGAGGGGAAGCTGAGTGAAAGGATCGAAAACCATAAGACTGCGTTTTTGTCGAAGAGACTGACAACAATGATCTACTAGTTGAACGCAAGTTTCGAGAAGGAGTATATTTAGTTATAAGTTCTTGTAGGTATACCGGAGCAGAATTTCTCAAACAGTTAAATATCTTCTGGCTACTCACCTGGTTATAGCATACCCTTGTTTATCAATTGGAATAATATGCTCCTTTTTTTTGCCGTCATAGGGCAGGGGACAATACACCAATTTACATTTCTATTTTGTCCGCTAATACTGAGTTAGTCAATCTTATAGTTATAATACCAACACCTTCAAATCTATCATGGCACACGATGTTAATTTTCCACATAATACATGTATATAATAAAAACCCTTGCACTATTTATCTTTTCTGTTTAAATCCTACTCACAAAAATATAGTCATTCACATAATGCTACGCGCGTATTCATAACTACAGTTATGGACAGTCTTTCATTAACTGCATAAACCAGGGAGTTGGAATTCTCTCCTGTAATATTATGTGAATGTATATTTCACAATTTAAGAAATGAGATATATAGCTTGAATCAAAACTTACACAATTTATCCTCTTGTCAGCACATCTCCAAAGTTCCTGCAGTTCTGATGAAAAAAATATCAAATCATTTGGCCGGTTTGTAATACTGCAGACCGGAATATGTTTACGAATTTCGGACAAGCGTGCACATGTGAATAGAGAGTGTACACTAACATGACTAAACAGACAGTTTTCCGTCATTATATTCATCTGTTCATGGTCCAGTGATATATAACAGGAGCTTCGTTTGCGCTAGTTTATCCCTCACGCCCTTGAGTGATGTAAGCGGGGATATGGAGAGTGAGAAGTCACCTCACCTTCGGCAGCCTCGTGCTTTTTGTGTGAGGAAGAAAAGAGTATTTGCTCTCAACATAGTGCACAGATACCAATATTTTGTTGCATTATATATCTCTCCTTCGCTCTCTCTCTCTCCCTCCCCCTCTCTCGATCCCTGCCCCCCCCCCTCTCTAAAAGTCTCGATCTCCCCCACCCCCTCTCTCTCCCCTCTCTCTGTGTCTTTCTTTCTATTTTGCTTCCCCCATCTTTGCCCCTCTCCGACTCCAATATCGATAATTATTCCATCAACACGACATGAACTATTTCTGTAACATAAACTAGGTCATGGGACAAGACGGTTCCGATTTGAATAGCAATACTGAGGCACTGAGGAGCTTTGACTTTGCGTTCGACTTAATTTTACGGAAATAGAATATATCTATTCATTAAAAAAACCTTTACTTATCATCGTCTTTATAAATATCCACACAGGTAACATTCAAGCCATAAAGGCTGGCTTTAGAAGAAAGGCCAGACAGCCGCCTGCTCTCTCTCCCCCGCTCCCCTTTTCAATTTATTCCCCATGTAGATCTCAAAATACCCTCATATTTCCTTCGCTCTCTCTCTCTCTCTCTCTGCTTCTAAACACTCCCTCCAGCGCATGCTACACACTAAGAAAAACAGGTACGACCTTGCACATTTAGGGTGCATAGTGATGCAAAATTGGGAGCACCTTTTAGGATACAACATTGAACCCCCCTTTTTTTATATTTGTTATAAAAGTAAAATATTTTACAAAATACATGTGTTTGAAAAAAAAGGCAGTTGTGGAGTTTGAACCCTCGCGTCGTGAAGGATCGCTTCAAACCATGGCAAATAACATGTTACCGACTGAGCCGCTATCTGCTTTCGACCGATGGACGGATTTATAAGACATCAAACATGGATTCCGATCCGTCAACCGTGACAATTCATTTCCCCGTGAAAACATATCAAAGTATTTACTCGCAGTGAACAACAGATATAATGTCATAATGCTCCTCGCTAAATAAGAGCCGATATACAGCTCAGTCGGTAAATCATCTGTCCAAGATTGAAGCGGTTCTTCATGGCGCTAGTTTGATCCTTATGCACAACTAACACGATATAAAGTATTTTCGAAAAATTAGGTCGAACGCAATTCCAATGCTCCTTTATATTGCTATTGAATTCGGTACCGGCTTGTCATTGTTGTATCCGCACAGTTGAATACACGGTGTACAGACCTATTGTCTGGGTTCTAGTTAACTTTTCGGAAATAGTTTATATCGTGTTGACTGCAATTCTGCAAAATATTGCACACTGAAGAAAAGAGCAACAACGCAACTTTCTGAAATAATTATGTGCTCACAGTGTTGCAAGATACAATATTGCAACTTTTTTCTACGTGTTGGTGTATACCAATTTTCACTGCCTGCTGCGCTTCTACATTTTTTTCAGATAAAAACACATTTTTGTGAAACAGAAAATATACTTTTGTTCAGCCGCTTTTTATGGTCCGACGCAGATGAAGAAAAAACTGTGGGCGATTCCGGGAATGTAGATTCAATATAACAATCGGGATAGCTATGTCACAATATATCTAATATTTCCAAACACTCTATTCAGTAATCTTTCCTTCCCTGATCAAAAGCGGTCCAAACGGATTCTACTAGTATTCAATCCAAGGCTTGTCAACACAACAACAAAAAATGTTCCCCACCTCATTGAAAGAGGTATAACTTTTTAACGGGAGCGTGTTCAGTACGAGTAACATTTACAGATAATGTATATTAACTACCAGGGGGCCGATTGCTCGAAATGGTATTAGCTATCCTCTTCATGCTAAGACGTCTTGACTTCTTGTGCCATCCTCGTAACATAGACATTAGTACGACTATTTTAAGAGGGTGGCGCAAGAACTTAAGACGCTTATAGCATGAAGAGGATAGCTATGACTATTTCGTGCAATTGGCCCCTGGGTAACTTCTGATAGTATACTCCCATCATAGAGGTACAAACAGACGGCTGGGTAGCCCAATATCAGCTGCACCTGCTGGTCTTCCTCGGGGACCAGTCATGTTGTCCCTAATGTTCAAGTGTCAAACTGCCTGGAAAAGTGAGGTGCATGCTTTCGGCGGAAAAACAAACTTCAAGAAGGTATACACACTATACTCCGTGAGAATACAAACATCCATTCAGAGATTTATCCAAAGAAGTAAGTACGGCATTTGTATTTGACGCATAGGCCTACATATCAAAGTCATATTTATTTGTAATTTGTATAACATCTATTATACTTGTGTGCTTTGCAATAATTTGCATTTCATTTGAATCAATACCTTGCATTGTAATAATA
The DNA here is from genome assembly GCA_036244855.1 of Temnopleurus reevesii. Taxonomy (NCBI): domain Eukaryota; kingdom Metazoa; phylum Echinodermata; class Echinoidea; order Temnopleuroida; family Temnopleuridae; genus Temnopleurus; species Temnopleurus reevesii. The sequence continues at coordinate 204,704 of BQKZ01000227.1, read as the reverse complement.
ATAATAATAATGAACGGCTTTTATATAGCGCTTATCAACTCTAAGAATTCTCTAAGCGCTCTACAATTGCAGCATTATTACCCTGGCTTTAGCCCGGCAGCCACTTCATTAGCGCACTTGGCGTTTCAAGGAATAAATATTCCTGCCAGGTACCCATTCACCTCACCTGGGTTGAGTGCAGCACACTATGGGTAAATTTCTTGCTGAAGGAAATTAACGCCCTGGGAGAGATTCGAACCACCGACCCTCTAGTTAAGAGGCGAGAGTCCGAACCACTACACCACTACACCACGACGACATTGTAGAAATGTGTTATTGTTAAAATCACGCTGGACTTGCTCTTGAGACACGATCGTTCATTTTGTATCCAGAATCATGTTTTTTGTTGTTGAAAATCTTTTGTTATGAAATGTAACAAATTATACAAAAGGATATTTGTTTTATGTTCAATCATACTATCTATGGTTTGACAGAGGAACCCTGTAGAAGAGTTTTAAAAAAGATGATAATACAAAATAGAACACAATATAGAGTGATTTTTTTCCTTGTCCAAATTTAGAAAGTACCCTGCTTGACACTCTAAAGAACCGTATCATAATAATAATAAATGACTGTAATATTATTTCTTATATGGCAATTTTCCCAAGAGGCCTAAAGAGCTCTAACAATATTATTACCTCGGTCAAATGATATTATGTCAGCCTAAAGGTGGCCGCACACTGTGCGTTTTTTTGCTTGCGACTGACTGCGATCGCAATTGGTCGCAAGCGATTCAAAACCGCATGCGACTGTTGCGGCTGACATAGGAGTCGCAAGGCTTGCGGCTGGTTGCAATCACACTGCGCGATATCTTTATTGCGCGTAAGTTGCCAATCTCTTAAGATACAGTGGCGACGGCAATCTTCATATTTTACCAGGTACCCATTTAAACACCTGGATTGAGTGCAAGACAGTGTGGATAAATTTCTTGCTGAAGGAAATCAATGCCGTGGGCGAGATTCGAACCATCGACCCTCTACATGAGAGGAGAGAGTCAGAACTGCCACACCACGTCCATGAGGAAAAACATGAGTGATGCCGGTGCGGGTGACGAAGAAAAGGGAGGGGAAATCGATGTCAATCTATTCTTGTTGCAACATCTCAAAGTGGACAATAAACCAAATCGATAAAACTCCCACTTTTACGTTCGTCACAGAAGTAAACAAAAGAAAGGGGATGAGTTTTCGACTAGTACACAGTATCCCTCCTTTCAACCCCACACAGCAACATATATCAAGATGGCGGCGGTGGGAGGAATTGCTAAAGACCGGACTCATATTTGCGCTTCAAAATCTAGTGCGCGTCCGACAATGCGCGTCGCCGGAGGCTACCGATGTGTCGCGCCCGTCAAGACTACCCTTGCCGTGGTCGTTTTGGTCTGTATCTTCCAGGGAGTCCTTGTCGAGGGCCAGTTCGAACGTGGTCCGACTAGGCGATCAGCCTTCATGGAGCTGGCTCGGTTCGAGAACTGCGGCATCTCAGCGACCCCGATTGACGAACTCTACGCGACGACGCGCTTGGGGTGTGCTATGCGATGTCTGGAGAATCCGGATTGTGTGAGCTATGAATTTAATTTAGTGAATACGACTTGTAATCTTCATTCTGTATCGGCCTTGCTGAATCTTGAGGCGAAATATGGATATACATACGCGGATGGAGTTGATCCACATGTGGTGAGTTTGCATTAATATTGGGCACATTTTTTTTTTTATTGGGGGGGGGGGTCGGTTGGGTCCCCATCAAACTCATGAAGCGCATCGTCGTCATCATCATTTTTTTTTGGGGGGGGGCGGGGGCGATTAAGGTCACCATCAAAATCAAGAAACTCACCATCACCATCATAATCATCATCATCATCATCATCATCATCATCATCATCATCATCATCATTATCATCATCATTATCATTTTCATACCATCCTATTCCTCCTCCTCAAAATCATCCACATCATAATAATAACAATAATCATCATAATCAATGTCATTCTTGTCATCATTATCATTATGATTACAATCATAATCACTATCATCATTGTCATCATTATCATCATCACCATCATCATCATAATCGTCGTCGTCATCATCATCATCATCATCATCATCATAATCATCATCATCATCATCATTGTTATCTTCATCATCGTTATCATATAAGTTAATATGAAAATATATAAATATATCACTAAATACATTGATTGAAATGTAAACAATGGAACACACAAACTCTACGTCTATTTACTAATGTACTTACGACTAATATCGGTTAACAATAAAATAATAAGCATGGATAAAACAAATGATTTTAGTAATAACATCATTTTTGCACGAAATCTAACGTTACCTATAACTTTGAGGAATCTCCTAAAACAATAAAGAATAAAATTCTGAACGCATTAAAATAATAATCATCTGATTAAACATATAATCAGTCAATAAATAAAATATCCTTCAATAAATTGCTGAAAATAATTTATGTAAGCCTTCGATCATTTCTTCTCGTTCTAGGTGGGAGGGGGGGATAAGATGTTTAGATATGTATATAGTAGTTGGGGAGTTCGAAACCGTCAGAGAATTTGGTTCTTGAGAGAAATAAAATCAATCTATACAAGAATTGTTTTGTCTTTTGTTCCAAATTTTCAGGCTTTGTTCAAAATTTCCTTCAAGAACCAAAAACTATCTTTTTTCATAACTACAGATGGCTTTCAAAACCACGAAAACGATTTAGAATGAATTATAACATTTTAAATTTATTGAAAATGTTCCAAATGCGGGACAAAGAGAGGATCAAGTCAGTACATTATGATAAAATTTTATATTTTGTCTCCATCTTCTTACAGAAATACTTTTGACGATTTTTAAAATTAACTAGATGAATCCTCGACCGTGCACGGTCGAAATTTATGTGTCCGCCATCACGCAATCAGAAAGATATTTACGGCTTTATTGTTCCATGCCATCAGATATCAAAAACATTTTTCAAATTTTGGGCACTCCAACCTTTGACCCTTTAAACCCAAAATCTCATCAGTTCTTCCTCACATGCTTATACATAATTAAGCTATATACACTAAGTTTGAAAGAAATTGGTTCAATTTTTCTGTTATAAGTTATAACAATAATGAGCTTTATCAGGTTTTTCTGCCTGGTGACATTTGACCTTTGACCCACTGAACCCAAAATCTAATCAGTTAATCCTCACAAGCCTATACATACTTGAGCCAAGTTTGGTCAAAATCTGTACAGCAGTTCTGGACTTATTGCGGTAAAAATCTATTTTGGGTGATTTTTTACAAGTTTTCTAGCCCTGTGACCTTTGACCTTTGACCCATTGAACTCAAAATCTATTCAGTTCATCCTCACATACTTATACATACTTGAGTCAAGTTTGGTCAAAATCTGTACAGCAGTTCTGAACTTATTGTGGTAACAATCTTTTTTGGGTGATTTTTACAATTTTTTTGGCCCTGTGACCTTTGACCTTTGACCCACCTAAACCAAAATCTAATCAGTTCATCCTCACATACTTATACATACTTGAGCCAAGTTTGGTCAAAATCTGTACAGCAGTTCTGAACTTATTGCGGTAACAAGCTATTTTGGGTGATTTTTTACAAGTTTTTTGGCCCTGTGACCTTTGACCTTTGACCCATTGTACCCATAATCTAATCAGTTCATTCTCACATACTTATACAAACTTAATTGAGCCAGGTTTGGTCAAAATCTGTACAGCAGTTCTGAACTTATTGCGGTAACAAGCTATTTTGGGTGATTTTTTTACAAGTTTTTTGCCCTGTGACATCCTCACATGCCCTGTGACATCCTCACATGGTTAACGTACTTGAGCCAAGTTTGGTCAAAATCCGTCAAGCGGTTCTGAACTTATTGCGGTAACAAGGTCCGGACGGACGCACATACGGACGCACGGACGGACGGACGGACGCACGGACGGACAGACAGACGGACGGACGGACAACCCGAAAACATAATGCCTCCGGCACCACCTTACGGTGGCGGAGGCATAAAAATAAAATTCTGGATATGTTTAAATGTTGGTAATTATGATGCTACACTTTTTCGTAGAACAAACAAACAAAAATAGAACACAACAAAGAACGAAACTCCACAAGAAATAAAAAGTTGTGTAATTATTCGTGGTATACACTCGCATATGATGAACTGTATGATGATCATCAGTCATAACTTTTTCTCACACGCAAAAATCGATAAAAGACAAACCTCTTTCTTCTTTGAAAGCTTCATGCCCACTTTGTATTGATAATCAAATCCTTGGTATTGATTATTGTGTTATATTTTCTACTACACGAGAACGACATGTCCCGTTTGTGGATATAAAGATTTTCCTTGTTTATTCTAAACTATTTAAAAACAATTTATATTTCGCGCAGAATGCACGATTTTGTTGAAATTTCTGAGTTTCAGTTTGATCTAATCGTAGATTGCTTGAGCAAAGTAGGTCATTGGCCGGAAAAGATATACCTTTGGCTTTATTATTTGTTTATTTTTAAAGATAAAGATGAGACTGATCTATGACGCGTTTTGACTTTCATATATTCCTTGTATGTCGGTACCTCAATTCATTTGCTCTGAGTGCCTTAAGCATCTAATTACATGCGCGTTCGATGAAAATAAAGGAATAGAATAATGTTCCGTTTTAAAAGGATCATACAAAGGGGAAGGGGGTGGACAGGTGGTAGTTGGAAAATACATTTTTTTTTGGCTAAGCTCAACATATATCTCCCCGGCATGCCCGGTGGATTGACGACCAAAACATTTTTTTTTGTGGGGGGGGGGGGGGGGTGGGGTTACAACATGTCATTCCATCAGACGTATTTATATGTATTCTTCTTGGCTACAGCATGTGAATTGTGAAGTAGGCCTATTCAAAGGCACAGAGTAGGGGTGGGCAGACGGTGGGTGGGGGTTCAACATATATCTCCGCAGTGGTTTGACGACAAAACATACAAAAAAAAATCAAAACAAAACAGAACTATAAAAAAAAGGGGGGGGGGGGGGTTACGTGTCTTTCCACCAGCGCGATTTAGATATGTTCCTCTGGGCTAGTATATGAGGGGCCATGAATGCCTCCTTTTTAATCCAATTTCTTATTTCTATTCTTGATCGGCGTAGCTCCATGCATACTTCAAAATTATATAATAAATTCAGAACGCCTTGAGCACTCAGCAGAGTGGCTACGTGCGCTACATTATTGTCATTATTGATATTATCATGGATAGATATATCCATGATATTATCATCGGACCTATACTTCACAACGTTTAATCGGAGTTCTAACACAAAGGCTGTTCCTGACAACCCGAAAGCTTATACAAGGCTTGTCCGACATAGCAAAAAGTAAAGTATGCCAAACGCATTCCAAGTACAAGCTTATACGTGCAGCGCGCAGGCGCGTTGTTCAACTTTTTGCCTTCTTGGTCGTCCTACGAGAAGGCGCATTGGCGAGTCGAACAACTGGCCTTCGCGCTGTAAGCATAAACTTCCGTATTTTCCAAATCACCAGCCTTCGTCCGCCTCAATATGCATAGGTCGCTGCTTCCTGGGAATTCACATTTGTATTCTGGCCACGGACTTCTATTATTTGCTCCAAAGCTAGAGTAATCCTTACCATATGATCCTTACTTATTGACAAATGGGAAAATGGATAGGTTTTCACTCGGTTACCAAGGCAATAGAAACGCAACCTTACGAGTATCCGTCTCCGGGAAAACCCCTAAACCGTGAATAATTGTACTTGATAAATGTTGTTTTAATAGTCTTTCAGAGAAATCACATTATTTTATGATTTATAGCCTGCACCAAATCTAAGAAAAAAATTAAACAAAGCGAATTCATTCACACAGGGGGATGAAATATTCGATGTTTATCGAACAAACATTCAGGCTGTCAGTAATTACATATGCAGCTTTGTGTTGAAAACTGGCAAAATATCAGTGTGTTTTCAGGGCCCGTTGCTCTTGTTCAGAAAAAAGCACAATCATACGGATTGTGTCACTCCTCATAAAATATTTTGCCTCTCCACTCGCAATTTACATATTTTATTTTAGTAATTTTAGTACTAACAATATATCCATTGCGAAATGTTATAAAAATATCAATCATAGCTCAACCGCGTCCTCTTTTTTCCGGCTCCCTCCTTCTGCCCCACTTTATCAATTTTAATTCTTCACTCAATTTCTCTCTCCCTCTTTTTCTTTTTCTTTTCCCTTCTACAACTTTCTTTCTCCATTTCTATCTCCCTCTCTCCCTCTCTTTATATCCCTCTCTCTCCTTCTACTATACCGCAACCCCCTTCATTCTTCACAAGCCCCTCTCCCTAATTCTTACAACTTCCCTCTCCTACTACTCCCATCCCCTCTATCCCCCTTCATCCCCCTCCCTTCTGCCTCACACTCTCTTTTCCTTCATCCTACTTCCATCTCTCTGTTCTCTCTCCCGTTCCCCGTATCCCCATCTCCCCATGCCCCTCTCACTCTAATTATCCTCTCATATTGTGGAAGCTTCGTGGTGTATAGTGGACCTGGCTCTCGCCTTTCAACCAGAGGGCCGCGGTTCGAGTCCCACCCAAGGCGTCAATTTCCTTCAGAAAGGAATTTATCCACAAAGCTGCACTCTACCCATGTGTGATTGGGGACAAGTATAGGAGACACCAACAACACGATTTTATCTCCGTAAAAGTAACTCGAATGCAAATTCAATGCTCTTTTGTAATGCTATTCAAATCGGACCCGGCCTGTGATTGTTGTGTCCGCACAGTTCAATTCACGGCGTACGGATCTATAAAAACAAAGTCGGTCAAAGAATAATAATTATTCTTTGACCGACCTTATTTTTCAAAAATAAATTTTATTTATTATTATTATCATTATTATCATTATCATTATTATTATTATTATCATCATTATTATCATTATTATCATCATCATCATCATTATCATTATCATTTTTATTATACCCATTCCCCATCTCTTCTCTCTCTTCCAACCCCACAGGGTGAGCAACATCCCTGCGCCACTAACCCATGCAACGAGGGCAATCTGTGTATCGAGGAGTGCGTCCCCAACGGTTTTACCTGCGAATGTCCAGAAGGGTTCAGAGGAACTTACTGCGACGGTAATATCCCAGTCACATCGAATCCCGGAAGCAACACGATTCAACACGACTCTTTGTTAATTAACAGATATCTGCCTCAGAACAAAGAGTCGTGTTGAATTGTGTTGCTTCCGGGCTTCTATGTGACCGGGGCTGTAGATGATGTACAAATTTGGAAACCGTTCCGGAATACTGAATAGGGTGTTTTCGAAATTGCTGGACGGGGGCTGGTGAACGGAGGCTGGTGGTTGGTAGAAGATGTGCTCTTCTGTTCTGCGCATCCAATTACAAGTGCGCATCTAATCTGCGCATCATTTGGCACGTATGCGCACTCGTTTTTATCGTCCACAAGCCTTCGTCCACTAATTTCGAAATCTCACTATTAATGAGATGTGTACTGCAAATATTCAACCCTTCCGCCGAATATCCATTTAAATGCAAATTAATGTCAATCACTAAACAGTTTTTTTGTGCTTCCTCTCATGTGAAAAAAATATTTGGTTCAGCAGTTTGGTGATTCATAAATAAATTATTTCAAGCCTCCGTCCACCAATTTCGAAAACCAGCCATCAATTATATGTGAACTTCAAACATGTAACCCTTACGGAATATCCATTGGGACAGATCAATGCAAAATAGTATTAATCAACAAACAGTTCAAACAAATATTTTCTGATGAGAAAGAGCTTGATTTTGTTATCATGCTTCCTCTCATGCGAAAAAAAAACTTGGTTCAGCAGTTTGGCGATTCATATTTTAATTGCTTTCAATTCCTCATGCACTTTCTGGAAAGTTAGAATTACGTAGAGCTGCAATCCGTTCCAGATTATTGATGACACGGGCTCCTGCATAAATCCAAGTTTAATCTTAAGTGACGAGGCGCTAAAGCCCCGGTCACATAGGGCCCTGAAGTAACACGATTTAACACGACTCTTTGTTCCGAGTAGTCAACTGTGAATTAATAAAGAGTCGTGTTGAATCGCGTTGCTTCCGGGCCTCTATGTGACTGGGGCCTAAGGTTTTGATTGTCTTGTAAGAGAGCTGTTTGTTCAGCCAGTTGGTTAGGAACATTCTAAATTCTTATGAACATTCCGTAATGGTTGGCATAAATGATGTCTTCAGGGATACTATTCGATCAATATTTGAAATCAAATAATGAGAGGAACACATGAAGTTCATTCTTGTTCCAATCAAAACACCCGAAAGTTCATTGCAAAAATGTTTCACCATAGATTGATATACTTTTTTTTTTTAAATTGTTCAATTTTTTATTTGTTAAAAACAATCCGAACAGGTTGTACTCTTGAAATAATAAAAAATCATCATGGTCACCTCTGTATAGGCAATGAAAACTGTTGAAGCATCTAAACATGATTTTGAAATATTTTAGCAATCTGTGATTTTAAATCTCCAGTTCTAATTACTACTTTACAGTGTTCTGACAGCTCCAGCTCATATGTCTTCAGATGAGATAAACACGAACGCCAACCGCGACAATTATCCATTTGCTATCAAATTTATAATTGTATTATTTTTTTAAATGAATTTTTAGCTCTTGCTCCAGTCAACGGTGGCTTCACGCCATGGGGCGACTACTCTGAATGCTCTGATAGCTGTCTCCAGATGAGATACAGGAACTGTACCAACCCTAGAGTTGTTGCTGGAGGCAGAGACTGTGAAGGCTCCAATACGATGGTGAAGGACTGTGGGGTCCCGTGTACAGGTATGTCGACCATACGCAGATTGGGAGGGGGAGGGGGAGGGGAGAAATGTGGGGGAGAGGGATGGTGGGAGAAGGGGGAGGGGAGAAATGTGGTAGGGAAGAGAGAGATCAGAGTAAAAGAGAACTTAGTAAATGAGGGAGAACAAAGAAGGAAAATAAAATCAGTATATCTAATAAATCAGTATAAATAAATCAATTATCATTTAAATGTATAAAGAAAAGAATGATAGAAAAGAAGAGAAATTGGAATGAGGAGTAAAAAAGAAAGAATGAAAGATGCTTAAACAGAATGAAAGTGAAGAGACAAAGCGAGTTGGAGATGATACAAGCATACCCACATCCCTTAACAATATTCCCATCGTCTTGAGCTCCTAAGAGGTCACCCGCTTGAGGTATCGCTTCGCATCATTCACAAGTTCTGAATATTTGATGAAATTGAGATATCATCTCCAATAATGAGAGTGTTTGTTAGGAGCGAGACAAAAATATTCTTTTTGTAAGATTTGATTTTTTTTTCTTTTCGATTCACCAGGAGAATGAAAGAGAATAATCTGATTCGAAAATGTGCAATGAATGTATCGATGAAGACTGGTATGCATGTAAATGTACCATAGATGTAGTTGTAACATATCGCCAATGTTTTCACAAAGTGACTGTATCCAAAGGGTATTGTTGCATGAGGACAAAGATATTCCGACATAGCAAGATTCAAAGGATGTAGTATCGAACTGCATGTTAATTCTTTAAAAGATCACATGAAATTGTAGCCAATTTTGTGTAACATCACCCTTCGGCAACTACTGTCTCTTCATGAAAACTTGGATTATGAGAAGAAGAGAGAGCTGTATTCATGTGGGCATCTGTTTTGGTTATATCTTGCCCTTTAGAGATTTCAATTTTCTTTTCGCATTCCCTTAATTTGGAACTTTCCACAAGCCAGATCTTTGTATGGTTCTTGAAAAAATTGACCTGCTGAAACTAGCTGATTGATTGATTGAAAAATGTTCATTGTTCTGAGTATAAAATATCAGGATGTGGTGAACATGATACATTTATATTTGCTATCATGTTGTTTGCTACATTTATATCCCATATTATATTTCACTCCTTGATATTATACCTCATTTTCCCCATTTCTACATCCTCAATTCAGCGAGTCATGAAGGGAAAAATGATGTAACTGATATTGATGTGAGCTAAAATTATCCGCAGTACATGCTCCCCTTCTGCTTCCTGGAGGCAATATATATACTCGCATTGTNAATGGATATTAGAATATTCTTTCTCATCATATAATTTGGAACGCATCTCATCTTCCCAAACAGTTTTCCCTAACATCAACTGCCTGGGTCGTTGTAAAATTCTCAGAAAGGCATAATTTCTTCATACAAACAATGAAATTCGAAGTGGATATTAGAATATTCTTTCTCATTACCTAATTTGGAATGAATCTAATCTTCCCGAACAGTTTTCCCGCACATCAACTGCCTGGCAACGTCGGATTTCAGCAATGACTACAACGCGGTTGAGATGGATGAAAATGATCAGATGACACTGGGTGGATGCATGGATACTTGCAGGGAGTTAGGCTTCAGGTTTGCTGGTAAGTACCAGTGTGATGTACTTATATTTATCTTATTCTTTCTTTTCCTCCTAATGAACTCCTCCTTCCTCTCCTCTTCATCTTCTTTCCTGCCTCTCTCTTCTCTTCCGCCTCCCCCTGTCTTTTATACTCCATGCATTTCGATCCTCCTGTTCGAATCCCTCCTACTCATCAAATTTCTTCCTCTAACTCATCTCCTCACTCCTACTTGAGACCAGTCTTCTTCCTCCTCCTACTCTTCCTCATTCACCTCCCTCTCATCTACCGGTACTTCCTTCGACTCCTCTTCTTCCTCCTACTCATTTTCCCTTTCCTGCTCTACTTCCTCGTCCAAATCATCCTACTGCTCTTCCACCTGGTCCCTTTCCTCCTCTTTTTTCTCCTCAATTATTTCCTTCTACCCCTCTTTCTTCTCCTCAACATCCTCGTACTGCCCTTCCTCCTCCACCTTATCCTTGTTCCTTTACCCTCTACTTCCTCTTCATCTACGTCCTTCAACACCTCTTTCTTCTCAACATCCTCCAACTCCCCTTCCTCCATTTCATCCTACTTAATCCTCTTCTTTCTCCTCTGCTTTATCTCAAGATTGCAATTCGTCCTACTCCTCTTTCCACTCCTTTTTGTCATACTCCTCTCCATCCTCCTCAATTCTATTTTTGATTCTTTTCCTTCCTACGCATTCTCCTTCTGATCTCCTCCATTGAGCTGTGGGTTGGTCTTTACTTATGGAGGCGCAAATTTTTACATTCTCCCATAAAACTTTCAAAACTCTTTTTATTTCAATCTTTTAAATCTAATTTCATTCATATTAATTCAAAGTGATTTGACAATGATTCATTTCACCAATACAGAGGCGCTTAGAAATGCCAGTATAAAGCACCATGGGATATAAATGTTGTAATTATAATTCAATATTATCATCATCTCCTCCCTTCCCTCTGTCCTCCTCCTTCTCCTTTACACCCCCTACACATTTTCATCCTCCTTAAACTTACTCTCATCTTTCTCATTCTGCTCCTATAAATATCCATCATTACTATATTTTCATCAATATAGTCATTTTTTTCTTTTTTTCTTTATAAATGTTCCTACATCATTTCTGCCTAATTTCCAAAGCATGGCTTTAAGATTTTGATCAAAGCTTATTTCAGTTCCAAAGCTTTATTTTCTTTTATCTTACTTATCTTTGTTATGTATTGTTTATAGATCATATGTATACATACATTTTATATTTTATCATGTATACATGTATCTGTGTATTTTTCATGAAAAGCAAGTCCGTTGCATTGACTTAAAGAACCTCCCTTACTGAAAGAAAGCTTGAATAAATGATCATTTTCTCCTTCTTCAGGTGTGTCTGGGAGTAAATGCCACTGTGCACGTAACATGATGACGAAACACGTAGACGACTTCAGCGCAGCTTGGGGCTGTGATACCCCTTGTCCAGGCTCGAGTAACTCCAACAATACATGTGGAGGCAATGGCTATGTGTCTATATATTCAACAGGTAAGAAATACATCCCAAAACTTAAAAGTCATATCTCTGCAAAAAGTTACCAAGAGAAGAAAAGACAAAGGAAATGGACCGGGTAAATAACTCCCAATTAAGTAACTCAAACCAATGAACCATACATGTGGAGGCAACTGTTATGTGTCTATAGCTTGTACAGGTAAGAAATATATCCTCAAAACTTGCAAATCACATCCATGCCAAACTAAAGGCTGGGTCTGAGCAAGTAAAATCTTGTAGAAGTAGAAAAATCAGATGAAAAGATTTAAAGAAGTGCTTGAGGCAATAATGCCACTCAACAGTGACTTTTCAGGCACTTTGGTAACTTTTGATCACATAAAATCAATGCATCTATGCTCCTACTGGACATGTTTAAAAACGACACACTTTTGAACAACGGGCTCCTTATAAATTCCACTATGCAGAAAGATACTCCAAAACTGAACCAAAAAAAAACACAAAAAAAAACACACAGATTTAACCCAACGAAGCTCCAGGAGATGAAGAGTAAATGCCAGAAAGGGTTGAAAGACTCCTCCGAACCAATGGATTTTCCTATCAAGTCTAAAATATTGTTTGAAGGTTTCACTCGTGGAAGAATGATGAGAATAATGCTTCACGGTACAACGAGTTATCTTTCTTGGAAATTTGAGTGGTCCCACTCAGTGGGTAGGTCCTTTTCAGGACCACTCACATTTCCAAGAAAGATAACTCGTTGTACCGGGAAGCATTATTCTCATAAGTCTAAAATATGATTAATATGGAATCTAATGCAAACTCATGCAAGTTAGATTTGCCACTAATAATTACAAATTGATGAAAGCTTGAAACATTTCCATCTCCATTTTCTCAGGATCCAGCTATCGTGGGTGCTACCGTGGCAGACCGAAGACGGGGATGGTGGTCATCGAGCCCGCAGACCCGACAACGATATCGATGACGACAACCGTCTTGACCACCCTTGGAGAAGAAACAACCATGATGGAGACCACTCTCAACGAAGAGACGACGATGAATGAAGCAACTACACTGGAAGAGGCAACAACCTTGCCAGATATATTGACAACTGTTGGAGGTACTGAAAACAAAGTTTGATGTGAGCTGGAGTGGTCGGGTTTACAAATAGATGCAAATTTTATGCATTTTTTATGCACATAGATTCAATTAACAACCTGAAAATTTGCCAGAGGCGTGCTCCACCAAGCAAAGAGTACTGTGTGCAAACAGATGTGAGGAATACCACATAATTTAATTTCATTGGCAATTAAAATTGAATTCAAACTTTAATTAAAGTTAACATGCCTATTGAGGGTTGGGATTTGGTGCAATTGCTTCCACAGTTATTTTTTGTATATAAGTACATATGCTTGGAGAAGAAAATTATATTTATTATTGCATGGTGTTGTTGATTTTATTGGCATGAATAAGTTATCAATATTATCAATATCATCATGATTCATTTTCATCATTATCTTGATCAAAAACATCATTTTAATCACCAATTCACAATTCTTTATCAAAAAAATTCTGCAAGGCGACTTGCTCATATCTTTCAGTATTTGAATGAAACCTGATTCCAAATTATTTTAGGAAAAGAGAGTATTCAAAGAGAGAAATATCACCAATACATTTCTACATCTCTCTTCAACCAGACAATTTTTTTTAACCGTAACCAAAGTTAATTCTTTCCTTTTTAACAGATGTTGTGACAGATGCAGCAACAGGAGCAGGAGCTACAGGTAATCCATTCATTTTCACACACTAAACAGAGATGACAACCGTTCTGGAATATGCATGAAATAAAAATAAAAATATAAATGATGCAACAGCTGAACAAAAGTGAGAGTAAATGTGACATGTCAGTAACCATACTCTCAGCCTTTCACTTGTAATGAAATCCTTGAATTCATATGAAAATACACCTCATGCATTTGCTGGAATGGTTGGCATTTCTGATAAAATTTCTCTATTTCTTAGGGGGGGGGGGGGGGGG